>PVKU01004095.1:0-120293 GCA_004027475.1 Anoura caudifer
TAGATGGTAGGTAGAAAATAGACAGGGGGAGGGCAAGAGTAGTGTGGGAAATGTAGAAGCTAAAGAACTTATGACACATGGGCATGAACTAAAGGGGGGAATGTGGGTGGGAGGGGTGTGCAGGGTGGAGGGTAATGAAGGGGGGAAAATGGGACAACTGTAATAGCATAATCAATAAAATATAATTAAAAAAAAATCTATTTAATATGCAAGTTTACCATTTCCGATATTTGCCTCAAGCAAACACATCAAGATTTTAATGAGCCTCTGAAAGGCTCCTGAGAGCCGCTGTCTCTCATCGCCTACCGCCTCAGCAGCTCCTGGGGCGACAGGTCTGCAGCACCTTCTTCACTCTGGCTGTCACTGCTGTCGGTACTCTCCGAAGTACTGCTTTTCTCTGATTTTTTATTCTTTTGCTTGCCTTTGTGTTTGTGCTTCCGGTGTTTCTTTTTCTTAAGAAAGAAAAGAAAGAAAGTTGCTGGCGCATGCGCGCACACACACACACACACACACACACACACAGCACTCACTCACACAGGTGTTCCCACCCCCTGCCCCAGTTCACTACAAGGACAGGCTAATGAGGCACCTGACTGCTGGAGTCACTCAAAAACAAGAACGAACCTCCTGTGGAGTGAGCTTTCGCCTAGTATGGGACAGACCAGGAACACACAGCTGCGCACCCTCCACCGTGCACCCACCACAGAACAGATCCTCTACGAACACGCACAGCAGAGCCATGCAGATGTAGGCAGGATACTGCCTTGATACTTAGTCCCCATCTTATCCAAGGTGACCACTGCCACTTCCTGTGAACCTGACTGGTCCATTTTATTAGGCATGTGATAAACTACACATCAGGATGGCAAACACCCTGGAAATGCACAAAGAAGAAACTGGTAGAAAAGCAGAGAACAGCAGATACACTAGTAAGAAACAAATGAATCTGGTCTTTGAACATGTCAGCACCAACTTTCTTCCTTTCACTGCAAGAGACCTTTCCTCACCTTCTATGCTCAGGAACCCTTTCTTCTGATAGCCAGTAAAGGGGCTGTTTCCAATCAACTCCACTGCTGCCCAGACCACTTTCGGTACCCAATACTAATACTAACTGAATTAAAAGCTTGTGCCTAACTGAAAAGAAGACATGGATGATGAGATGAGGGACATCAACAGCCAACACACACACCACTCACTCAGGTTTTCCTTACTTCAAATGCTAAGCTACAGACCAACATCTCTATGTAACGATGACAAGTAGTTGAGAGATGTTCAAAATACCACCTTCATTTAATATTGAATGAGTAATCAAATAAAACTGTTTTATTATTTAATTCTCAACCATTCCTCTAAAATACTTAAATGTCCTTTTTCCTTTTTAGTGCTTACAAATTTTTAAAAAATTAAGTACAACTGAACAAATGAAAATATTGTCAGAAAGAAAAACAAAGTTTCTGAAAATTGAGGGTTTATATTTGAATGTCTAGTCCACACTTCTGCCAAGGTGTCAAAAACCCACGTGCCCCCCATCATGGCCATGAGATACTCTCTTCAACGGGCCTTATGTGTGACACTTGGGGGTTTGTCGGGATGTCAGAGCAGGAGGGACAGACCCCACTCACTCATCCCAGGACACCCAGACATCACTCACCTTCTCTTTCTTCCGTCTATGCTCTTTCTTGGTCTTGTGTTTTTCTTTGTTCTTTTTATATTTCTCTTTTAGAGGAGCCTCAAGTTTCTGACGAGCATCTGAAACACAGATGCAATCAACACATGAATTACAGGGGGAAATAAAGGTTAAATTATTGACTTGGGAATCCGCCTTAGATGGCACATTTAACATTAAGCAGAACTTCTGTCTTGCCTCACTGATATACAAACAGATTAGCCTATCACGTGTTAGCTCTGGATTTAGAAACTGCCAGAAACACCAACCAGTATTTTGCCAGATGAAGGTAAAGTCAGAGTACAATCCCCAAAAGGTTTTTGTAATTTAACATCCTCAAGTAAGCTGAGTCTGAACTTCATCTCTATTGCCAGCTCCGTGGTCTCTGGCACCTTGCTCAACCTCTTTAAGCCCCAGTTTCCCCTTTCATAAAACAGGGATAAGAAGAACCCTGTCTTCTTAAGGACATGGAGGGAGTTAGATGGAACCATGAACACGCATCCCAGAGCCTGGATCTGGCACATAAATGTCAGCTCCTCTCGCATCATTCTCCCTTTACAAAAGCACATTCAGTACAAATTTGTCTTGTAAGTGGAAACATTAAAAAAAATAACATCAGAGCAACATGATATGTGTAATCATTAAAATGACAAGTTGCAGGCACCTAAATTCTCCACCTCCAAATTCTGACCAAAATGTTTTCATAGGTCATTCTTTCCTAGTACCCCAGCAAGCAGAAATGCCCAGCAGTAGAAGCAGTGTAGTTAATCACTGAATCACCTCTTCCCACCTAAAGAAAAGTTCCGAGGTGTTTTGGAAGCATGGATATTGTGCAAACCCAGCTAACGGGTGTCTGCAATCTTCTATTCCTATAGTTGGGCAGATAGTTCAAAAACTGACCTCCTCAAACTTTCTTTTTAATGCTAGTTTTTGGAAAACCATTTTCCCTCGATAATCCATAGACAAAATTAAGTTATTGACTATTCCAAGGATATCAAGGACCATCTGCAAAATGGACATAAATAACAGCTTTCAAGGGCTAACACACTCATTTTAAGCTAAAGATTTCAACAACTAAAACAAATAAGAAATACATGCACTGCAGTTTTTCAAAACTTCACACTATTTACTCCTCTCTGCTTATCATCTCTTTGAAGGCTGGGTTAATTAACTAAAACAATGTTTATATATGTGAGCACTATAGGAAACTACAAAGTAGATAACAATTACTTATTATTCATGTACTTGAGCCACGTTAACCCAGCCTTCGAAGAGATAAAAAGACAGTCTGAGTGTTCTCACGTGAGATGTCAGCTTAAGAGGGCACTGACTGGCAGGCCCAGCCAACAGTGTGGCGGCTGTGGGGGGCGGGGTGGGGGAGGTGGAAGAGGGGGATAAATGGTAACAGAAAAAAATACAATAAAAATAAATTAAATAATTTTTTAAATAATAATTTATAAAAAGATGGCACTAAACACAAGTCATTAACAGACACTGGAGGAAGAAGATGGGCTATATTTACTGCTGAAAAGATTTATTTTATTTGCTACATTAGTCCAAGTGTAAAAAGTCTTAGAATACCCTACTCCCTACAGTTCCCTTCCCATCTTTTTGTCCTGGATTTTTATTTTTTTATTTCTATAAGTGACAACATTTGAGATACTAGGCCTCTACTGTAACTATCTGAAAGTTAAAAAAGAAAAAAAAGCCCTGACCGGTGTACCTCAGTTGGTTGGGTGTCATCCTTCAAAGCGAAAGGTCACCAGATCTACTCCCGGTCAGGACACAAGCCTGGGTTTCGGGTTTGGTCTCTGTCTGGGTACGTACGAGCAGCAACCAATCAATGATTCTCTCTCACATCACTGTTTCTCTCCCTCTCTTTCTCCCTCCTTTGCCCTCCCTCCAAAAATAAAGTTGAAAAAGAAAAAAAACAGTTTCTGAGGCTGTAAAGCAACAACTATCATTAAGGCACTAGGTGGAGTAATAGGTTTGAATATGTGGCTGAGAAAAGATAAACCAGAAGAAACAAATGCGTATGTCTGGGGGGCCTCATGCTCAGTTAGATGGGTGGATATAACACAGAGCTATCACATCTTGGGGACACTCCGGTGCCAGTGCAAACCAGTGAACCAGGGAGCTCTCAACTCACTGGGGCAGAAGACGGGAGGCAACCGCGGGCCAAACTCTTCTCTCTCATCAATCTGCATCTTCTGTATCACGAAGGAAGGTGTGGGCGCTGTGGGGGGCAGCTCACTAGCTGAAAACAAACAGGGTATTAATTATTTTCACATATTTGCCAAATATTTATGTGTTTGAGTCTTCAACTAATGTCTGTCGCCACCAGATAATGTGTGCTTTCCTTCGCCATTTTGCTCAATCATCTCAGTTCACACCCGGTGCTGAGGACACAGGTGTTGTGAACCCACAGACCCGACCTCCGACCTCATGGGCATTAGAGCTGGGAAGTCAGTCACACAGGGCACCTGCAACCAAATGCACCACTGCCTGTAACATGAGGGTGTATGGCACGCACTCCTGATCACCTACTGCTACCTGAAGGGCTGAAAAACGTCCTCGGAGAAGGGCCATCTGAGAAAAATAAAATTTACAAATAGGGACGTAAGACTATGTTCCAGCTCAAAATCTTAATTTCACTCAAAATGAATTGTCAATGAGGAGAAAACCTGAACATAAACAAATTGTCATGTTCACACTAATAATCTCATTTTTTTAAGAACAGATGATTATGTTTTCAGATAGAAGAGATAAAAAATAAAAAAAGTCTGGAAAAGTAAGCATCAAAAGAATTTATAATGCTTACCTCTGGGAAGTAGGATTCCAAGGGACTTAAGCTTTCTATATTTGTATACCTTTAAAATTCAAGTATATATGACTTTGTAATAAAATATAAGTTGTATTACATGTAAATATAAAATATAAAAAAGAGGCTGACATTTGCAATCACCCAAGAACAAACAATATTTCATACCCCTATGTAACTTTTGGGTTAGAGGCCCTCAAACACTATCCCTAAGTCCATCACAGACTGATGAAGCAGGCAGAACACTCTGAGACCAAGGGGGGAAGTCTGGCCCACCTACCCAAGCATCTGAAAAGTCCTCCACCCTTGCAAGTGCAAGACAGCCTCCTTTCCTGTGGCAAAACCCCCACTGGGGTCAACAGAACAAGCAGGACAAGCTGTCATCCAAGTGCCAGACTCATAGTAATGAGGACAGACCCAATCTACCGAGTGCTAGTCGGTCCGGAGCGCACAATGTGCCCTGTGGAAAGGAAGCTGGAGGCGCCCCTGTATTCATGACTAAATATTTCCAGTAATCCTAGCACCTCATTATCAACCAGGTTTGGGGAGGGAGCTATTTTTAAACAAAATTTTTAATATTTTTAAATTCCTCTCAACTAGGATAAGTAGGAAAATCAATATTATCAAACATAGCTATCCTAAAAAGGCGAGGTATACCAGAGATTTATACTTAGATAAAACAGAACTCTGGTCTACCCCAATAAAAATGTAAAAGATTAAAATACCATTTGAATGCTAATTATCTGGGTTTAAAATCACACACTACACAAAGCAGTAGCTGCTCTAGAGACATCACTGTTTTCTTCTTGAGATCCCAAAGTCTGAAATACTGACATACTATGTGCCACAGATGATGTTTCCGCCACGTCAGCCTCCTGGGAACTTTTTAAGTCAGCCTCCCTGGTACCTTCCTCATCATCCTCACTATCAGCCTGCTCATCCTCAGAGGATGAGGACTTTTCTTCAGAGGAACTGGCAAAGATGGCCTTGAATAAGTCCATGGATGGGCGGCTATCTTCTTCAGTCTGTGAATCCACTCCTTTGTTCACCAGCTGTATTAACAGAGACATGAGAGTCAAGAACAGAGAGGCAAGGGTCCAGGAGCTGAATGTTCTAGAACACACACACACATGCATACTGATGTTTATATTCATATACATGGGTTTCCATACCCACGTAGTGCCTAACTAAACGATTATCACACACAGCACTTATTTTTATAGTGTTTCTGATTCAACAATGACCGAATATGCTGAACGGAAGAAGTAGCTGAAATCTCTCATGGAGACAGGTCATCAATCAGAATTGCAGAGAAAAATGGAGCAGGAAATAGCACAGTGTCTCTGTCCTATTCTCAAGAGTCTATCTGAGCCTTCTATCTGAGCCTTCAGAGGGCCAATATTAAAGGTGCTGAAGACAGTCTACTCATAAAAATGCTGAAGAGAAAACTGGGCCCTCCATGGGATAGGGAGGTAGACAGGAACACATTGATAAAATGGCCACAGAACTTTTTTTTGCAACTACACATCACTCTTCCTAAAAGAAGCCAGATGTGAACATTCATATTATCCAAATAAAGAGCCAGTAACTTTGTACACACTCAGTTCAATAAGCAAAAAGCAAAGGAATGAAGAAGACTAGGCTCCCACCCGCTCATCACCAGGCGGACACTGGGCAATCAAATGTGCTAAGCAATACGAGAGAGCCCCAAGACTGGCCCAGGTCACATCCACTTCAGCCTTTTCATTTTACCACTGGACAAGCCGGTCAGAGAGGAGAGGCCCAAAAGTGGATCTGGACTCTCCTACCCAGCTCTCCCTGCTCAGGCAGCGGCCACTGCCCTGCACCCACCACCTCCATGGAGCAACATCACAAAGACCCAAGTGAGGAAAACTGGCACAAGACAGTGGTATTTGTGGTTTTAAAGTAAACTCTTTTCACAGAAAAAAATTAAAGAGGAAAAGTATACCATTGCCCACTAAAAATAACCAGAGCACATTGGAGAAAGGACTAATTCTAGAGCTGGAACTGAGAAATAAAAAGAGAAGCCCAGAAATCTTACTGTGCCAGAAAGCCAGGCCACTCTCAGAGAGTACAAGGGATATTTCAAAAGTATACAAAAGCCAAGTTGAAGGGGCTCCAACTAGCCAACCTAGTACAGTTTGAGCATTAAAATAAATAATGATAGTACCCAACTTATCACTTTGAATAAAATACAAGAAAAGAAATAGTTTGGTGAAAAACAGAGTTTTTATATTTCAAAGCTCCTAAATACTTATTAAAAATAATTAAGTGCCCTGACCATGTGGCTCAGTTGTTTGGGTGTTGTTCCACAAAGTGAAAGACTGCCGATTCAATTCCCAGTCAGGGCACACGCCTGGGCTGCAGGTTCAGTTCCTAGCTGGAGTGTATACAAGAGGCAACTGACTGATGTTTCTCTCTTACATCGATGTTTCTCCCTCCCTTCCCCTCTCTAAAAATAAATAAGTAAAATCTTTTTTTTAAAAAACCCACTTTAAAGATAATAAATTAGATAGGTTAAAATGGTACTATGCAAATGATCAGGGATAAAGAGTGATATTGCATAATGATAAGAGTCAATTCACCAAAAAAATATAATAATCCTAAATGAGTTTAGGATTATTAACAAGAGAGTTTTAAAATATCTGATGCAAAAACCACTTTGGACTACAGTCTGACAGTTTCTTATAAAGTTAAATCTATAAGTATAGATTACCCAGCATTCCCATTACTAGGTATTTACCCTAGAGAAATAAAATCTTTTGTCCATATAAAAAGCTGCAAACAACCAAATGTCCTTAAAGAGTACATTTTACTGTACTCTTGGTTGGTACTCTTATACTATTTCACTGTAGTTGGTTGTAACAAACCAACAAACTATGGCACACCCACACAACAAAACAGTATTCTGCAATAAAAACAATGAACTATTGCTACATGCAAAATACTAGTAAGTCTCAAAGGTATCATGCCAAGTGAAAGAAGCCAGTCCCAAAAGGCTATTGTGTATATTGTCTGATTCCATTTATACAACATTCTGGAAAGAGCAAAACTATAGAGGTGACAGGGGTTTGAGGTGAAGAGACGGTACGACTACAAAGAAACAGCATGAGGAAGTGTTTGGTGATGATCTACCACCACTGTGTATCCTGATTGTGGTCGTGGTTATACAAATCCATGTGCGTGTAAAAACCACCGAACTGTACCTTTAAAAAGCCAATTTTAATGCAGGTTAATTTAAAAAGTAAAATTAAAAAATTTTAATAAAGCTATTAGAAATAAAACTGACTTATTATTAAGTTGAACTTAAAACTCTTAAAGCAGTGATTTAAAAAAACAAAACCAAAAACCAATAATGTTTTCTATATTCTCCACAAAAGAATATTTGTTATTTGGAAAACTATCTTTTCCAATACAAATACAGAGAACTTATAACCTCTCCTCAAATGTTTATGCTAAGATTCAAATTTTTGGACTGTAGAGCAGATGTTGGCAAACCACAGCCCAGGGGCCAAATCCAAGCTGCGCCTGTTTTTGTAAATAAGTTTTATCGGAACCTAGATGTGCCCAATTGTTTTCATATTGCCTGTGGTTCTTTTCACATTCAACAGCAGGGTTCAATAGTTGCAACAGAGACTAAGGCCCACAAGGCCTTTAATATTTGATATCTGGTCCTTCACAGAAAGAGTGTGCTGACCCCTTCTTACCATAGAGAAAGGTAAAGGCCACAGCTAGCCTGGCAAAGAGAAAGAGGGAAGCCCCAAGTACCTTATCTGAGAGTGATTCCTTCACATGTTCTTCCTCTGGGTTTACTAACGGACTGGACTCTTGTTTAAGTGGACCAACTTTTGATCTAGCCAAGCTTAAGAATTCACTAATGGAATCTTCCTTCTTTTCTTGTTTGGATGTATCCCATCTGGATGTTTTTCTGGATTCTAAAAAGTAGGACATAGACATAACATTAGAATTAGCATGCAAAAAAACAAGTTCTTTATCACAGCTCTTTAACTCATTCAAGAATATCAGTGAACATATTATAAGCCAGGCACTGTACAAAGTGCTGGGGATGTAGCGGATGCTGGGGCAGAGTACCAACCCTCATCTGAACCATTACGACATGAGCCAAGGCATTCACATGAGCAATCTCTTGATGGAGGGAGAGTCTGCACTATGTGTACTCTTCGGATTAGATGACCCTTTATTTCTGTCTCCCAGCAGACTAGGCATTGGGACCATGCTCAGCACATGGGCCTGAGGAAGCCCTACTCACTGTTGGGACCTTGGTGCTGTGGTACTTTTTCACTTGATGCTTGAGTTGTAGGCAAGGAAGCTGTCTCTGGGAGTGTCAGAAAGTTGAAGACTGAGTATTTGTCACGTTTCACTCTTGGTAAGCCAACTAAAGTTGAACTGGGGGTTAAAAAAATATGAATATAATTTTAATAACAACTCTAAGAATAAAATCTAATTCCTACAAAGCTTTCCATCTCATGTTCTTCATCAGTAGCTCTTCTACTTGGCTAAAAAGATCCCCTAAGACATTTTCACTTGTCAAAGCAGTTTAGGAATTTATAATAGATGACTTTAGTACCCATTAATTTTTCCTGATTATAGTAAGCTAAAATTTAACTTTGAAGATGGGTTTCCATTAAGGAAAAGTTCCACTGCTAAAAATATAGTTGACCCCAAACAGCATGGGTTTGAACTGCACAGGTCCACTTATATGCAGATTTCTGTCAATAAATACCATAAATGTATTTTCCTTATAATTTCCTTGACATTTTATTAAGATTTTACTTATTTATTTTTACACTGAGAGGAAAGGAGGGAAAAGAGAGGGAGAGAAACATCAACATATGGTTGTCTCTGGTATGCCCTGCACCAGGGACCTGGCCCATAACCCAGGCAGGCATGTGCACTGACTGGGAATCGAACTGGGGACCCTTTGGTTCTCAGACTAGCACTCAACCCACTGAGCCACACCAGCCAGGGCTGATTTCCTTAGCATGTTATTTTCTCTAGCTTACTTTACTGAAAGAATATAGTATATAATACATATATCATACAAAATAATGTGTTGACTGTTTATGTTATCTATAAGGTTTCTGGCCAACAGTAGTTAAGTTTTGGGGGAGTCAAAGTTATACACAGCTCTGACCAGTGTGGCTCAGTTGGTTGGAGCATCGTCCGATAAACCAAGTGGTGGCAGGTTTGATCCCCGGTCAGGGCACATACCCCAGCTGTAGGTTTAATCCCTGGTTGGGGCACATACAATAAGGCAACCAATCGATGTTTCTCTCTTTCTTTTTCTTTCTCTCCCTTTCTTTCTCTCTAAAGGCCATAAAAAGAAAATGTCCTTGGGTGAGGATTAAAAAAAAAGTTATACATGGACTTTTGCCTGCACAGGGAGTCGGAACCCCTAACCACTGCATTCTTCAGGGTCAGCTGCATATCTAAATCTTCTGACAAAGTCTCTGATTAAACTGTTTATGCTTTCTTATGGTGTTTATAATCAAATAAGAAGGTATTAAACTTTTATAAAGAATTAGAAAACATAAGTAACATTTTGAATGTAAACTGTGGATCATTGAGAATGTGGGAAATTGGACAAGCATTAAGTTTATAGCTTGACATACATATCTAAGTTTCATACCTTCATTATGGTATGTTTGCTATCTGGACACTGGTTTTGTTTTTAGTAACAAGTTAATAGGAGTTAAATCTGCACAATTTGCAACTCACACATTTATAAGTAAGTTCATACAGAAAAAGGGAATTTGGATGAGTAAGTAAGAAGAAAATTAGCTTTAACATACGGAATAGGTACTGATGGAAGTGCAGGTTTATCCAACTTACTCTGGATAAGGGTCAGGGACATTAAACCTCTTACACAGAAGCTTGTCAGGGTGCCATTCAAATGTGTCTCGGGTGAGCTTCCCAAACATCTTCATCTTCACGGCCGACTGCTTGTCACTGACATCGTTCTGGGAAAAGATGTCCACTCTGTTTCATCAAGTGATCACACAACTGACCTGACTGGTCTTTCCATTGAAAAGTTTTCAAACAATCTTTCAAAATTACAAAGCACACTTATGCTACATTTTTGCTAAAGAACACTGGAAGCTAAAAGCATAAAAATAACTTCTAATTCTATGACACCATGTCTATTTTGATCTTTTCACTGAGGAATTGAAAATATTTGGCTCTGCAAATTTTAAAATACTGAGGCTCTGCAGTGCTTTAATTTTAAAATGCACCAGGTAGGGACAAGATGGCTACACACCTCTTGGTCCCGAGGAACTTCCACTTGGTCTGAGTCGTCTTCCTCCTTTGCGTGAGTGAATCTGGAGGACAAGGTCGAATGGGAGGATGCATACAGCAGGGCTGCCCGAGAGAATTCATCCCGTTCGCGGCCTCGCTCCCACTCTGTCATACTGGGATCCAGACAATGTTCCAGAGCATCTGCGGTGCACAAAACAAGAAACCACTTCACTCTTAGCAAAAGCACAGGGCTTAAAGGCGAGCATCTAGTGATACCACTGTGTCTCTATCAATTTCACGAGAGTAGCCAAATCCTCATCCTGGTTTTCAAGAACATGACGGGGAGGTACTTGGCAGGTAATAGTGCTCACTCCCTCACAGTGATGCTTCTTTTGAATTCTGTTGGATGTCTCAGAGAAAAACATTTGGGAACAAATGCTTGATTAAATCTTTCAAATGAAGAAATTGTTACCACTCTCAGACAATGATGAGTTCATCCCAACTACATTCCTAAGTTTTGGCAGAAAAATGCTCCTTTCTCTACTTCTTTGTAATCTAACAAATAAATGGTAGGCATCTGGAGTTGGAGTAGGGAGTCCAAGCACACAAAGATCTGCTTTGGGAAACCAACCCCTCCAACCTGCTACCTCTCACAAGGACGCCTGCGTGCACCAGCAAGCCCTCTCCCCCACCTGCCGTATTTATTTACTGCAGAGATCACAGAGCGATTTTTCCCCCATGTAATGGTTCTATAGCCAACTCTCTCTAGAAGTCAAATTTTAAACTATGATTTAGGGTGGGATGGTTAGGACCTTAAGATAAAGTGGGAGATGACCTTGTTCTCTTGGTGTGAAATGTATCACTTTCAGAAGTCAAGCATTTGCAAACAGTAAACGGTCTGTAGTTCAGCATTAGCTGCCACCACAACATGTTCTCTAACAAAACAGCTATCTTGGGACCTGAGATATACAGAAACACAAACTAATTGTTCTCACTTTCTAAGGTCAAGAGCCGGGGCCTAAAATCTTTGCACTGTTTAGAGCAGGACAAAGCAAACACTGGCAGAGCAGGGTACTTCAACTTTAAATCTGGGACTAGGGTCAGAAGAGCAAGAACCCTGCCAGCAGCTGAGATACGGGACACCCAGGCCTCGCACTCACCTTTCTGACCCCGTTTCATATTTGCTAAAAACTTTTCGTATCGTTTTTGTTTTTCTGGATCTTTGGCAAAAGGTTTGAAGTTGCTGGCTTTCATGGTGGCTGTCCCTCCACTCAACGCCAGGTGCCAAGAGCACTGTCCGCCATCAGGAGAGGAGGGCTGGGCTCTGCTGCCTGAGGCACTCAGGGCCAGGCTCCGAGCCTTGAGTTGAGCTGCTTCAAGGCTGGTTGCCTGCTTCATTTCCTTGATTCTCTCTTTATCTTTTTGGGACAGAAATTCTAACACTGAAGTAGCTGAACCTAAATAAAAACAATAATAGGAGAGATGAAAACTATCATAACACAAATATATTTACATTTCTCTGTACATATATTTTTAGTATCACAAATTTATATAACTGCAGTATTTTACATTCAGTGTTTCATATTGTCCCTGTAAACTAGACAGTAATAAAATAATAAGACTCCTAATTTACAGTTGGTAAAAATGGAGTTTAGTACTTGGATACTTATCAGGCCAGTGAGTGGTGGTCCCAGAATGTGGAAACTGACATTCTGAACTCTGGTCTGCGGCAACTGCCCTGTCCACCATCCCGCCTAGCACATGGGCAGGGCACGGCTACCATCACTCATTCATTCATGTCTCAAACTCCCACTCAGCACTCCCTCCCTCCGAGACACTGGCTTTTTTCTGGGACATTGCAGACAAGGTCTTGCTCTCACTAACAAGGGAGAAGGACATTAAAGAAGCCAAAAATCAGCCCTGGCTGGTGTGGCTCAGTGGACTAAGCACAGACTGTGAACCAAAGTGTTGCCAGTTCAATTCCCAGTCAGGGTACATGCCTGGGTTGCAGGCCAGGTCCCCGGTAGGGGGCACGCAAGAGGCAACCACACACTGATGTTTCTCTCCCTCTCTTTCTTTCTCCCTTTCCCTATTTAAAAGTAAATAAATAAAAAAATCTAAAAAAAAAAAAGAAGCCAAAAATGAATACCATAGGATTATTATAAGAGGAGTTATGCGGAAAAAAATAAGAGATGTGACTGAGGGTTACTTCAGTGAGAGGGCTGGCAGTGGGGGTGCAGGGAGCAATAAATACTTTATGTGGTAGGTGGGGGAGGCCTGGAAGGTATCTCTAAAGACAAAATATTTGAGGTAACTTATAAGAAAACAAGACTTTGGCCAAGATGGAGGCGTAGGTAGATACACTGTGCCTCCCTGCACAACCAAAAGAAGTACAACAACAAATTTAAAAACAAAAAATAACCAGAACCCCCAGGAAAATCAAACTGGATGGAAGTCCGACAACCAAGGAGTTAAAGAAGAAATATTCATCCAGACTGGTAGGAGAGGTGGAGACAGGCAGCCAGGGCAGAGAGGACTTGCAGCAAGGTTGTGGCGGGAGGAGGACCTGGGTAGGCAAGGGGGCAGCTGGCGGACCTGGCAGTCCCACTATTGCATGCGGATAAATCAGGAGGAACAACTGGGGAGCGAGACAGACCACACAACCCAGGGTTCCAACATGGGGAAATGAAGCCTCAAAACCTCTGACTGAAAAACGCTGTGGGGATTGAGGTGGCTGAAGAAACTCCCAGCCTCACAGGAGAGGTCACTGGAGAGACCCACAGGGTCCTAGAATGTACACAAACCCACCCACCTGGGAATCAGCACCAGAAGGGCCCAATTTGCTCCTGGGTAGTGGGGGAAGTGACTGAAAGATGCAGAGAGCTGAGCAAGTGGCATTGTTCCCGCTCAGACCAGTCCCCCATATACAGTGCCACATTGCAAGTATTTGTTGGGTTGCCCGCCCTGGTGAATACCTAAGCCTCCGCCCCTTACTACATAACAGTCGAGATCAGACAAAGAAATATGGCTCTAATGAAAGAACAGATCAAAGCTCCAGAAGAAATACAACTAAGTGATGAAGACATAGCCAACTTATCAGATGCACAGTTCAAAATACTGGTAATCAGGATGCTCACAGAATAGGTTGAGTATGGTCGCAAAATAGAGGAAAAAGTGAGGGCTATGAAAAGTGAAATAAAGGAAAGTGTACAGGGAAGTCACAGTGAAACAAAGGAAACTGGGACTCAAATCAACAGTTTGGGCCAGAAGGAAGAAATAATCAACCAGAGCAGAATGAAGAAACAAGAATTCAAAAAAATGAGGAAAGGCTTAGGGACGTCCAGGACAACTTTAAACATTCCAACATCCGAATCATAGGGATGCCAGAAGGAGAAGAGGAAGACCAAGAAATTGAAAACTTATTTGAACAAATAATGAAGGAGAACTTCCCCAATCTGGCAAAGGAAATAGACTTCCAGGAAGTCCAGGAAGCTCAGAGAGTCCCAAAGAAGTTGGACCCAAGGAAGCACATACCAAGCACATCATAATCATATTATCCAAGATTAAAGAGAAGGAGAGAATCTTAAAAGCAGCAAGAGAAAAGGAAACAGTTACTTACAAAGGAGTTCTCCTAAGACTATCAGCTGATTTCTCAAAAGAAACCTTGCAGGCAAGAAGGGGCTGGAAAGTATTTGAAATCATGAAAGGCAAGGACCTACATCCAAGATTGCTCTATCCAGCAAAGCTATCATTTAGAATGGAAGGGCAGATAAAGTGCTTGCCAGGTAAGATCAAGTTAAAGGAGTTCATCATCACCAAGTCCTTATTATATGAAATGTTAAAGGGACTCATCTAAGAAAAACAAGAAGATTAAAACTATGAATGGTAAAATGACAACAAACTCACAACTATCAACAATCAAACCTAAAAAAAGCAAACAAGCAAACAACTAGAACAGGAACAGAATCATAGAAATGGAGATCGAGTGGAGGATTATCAGTGGGGAGAGGAAGAGAACTGGGGAAAAGGTACAGGGAATAAGTAGCATAAATAGGTAGAAAATAGAGAGGGGGAGGTTAAGCATAGTATGGGAATGGAGAAGCCAAAGAACTTATACGTATGACCCATGGGCATGAACTAAGAAGGGTGGGGAATGAGGATGGGAGAGGGTGTGCAGGGCAGAGGAGATGAAGGCGGGCAGGGGGATGGGACAACAGTAATAGCATAATCAATAAAATATATTTTTTAAAAAAGAAGTAAAGGATGTACACACTTACATGTGTCATTCACAATAAATAATTTTATTCCCACAGTTTGGGAATACAAAATCATGGAAAAAAATTTCAATGGGAAAACATCTTTCCATTTTGATTTTGTTCACTCAGATTATTGTAAATTTAATGATTTTAATCTTCTCTATGATACATACCTTTAACAGGTGTTTCTCCTAGCAACTCTCCCCGCTTGGAGGCATTCAGTTGGTACCTACTATGTGTCCCTTGGTCATGTATTGCCTTTCCAGCTGACTCTGATAATACTTGAAGTAAGCGGGAGTTGTCTGAGGTTGCGGCTACCACAGGTCTGAAATAATGCACTGGTCGATAGTCCCTTGGCAATTCAGGTGGTGGATAAATCTTAAAAAAAAATGTCCAAAAATACATGCCACAAGATAATCAGGTTTGATTTAACAAAGAAAACCCATTACCTCTGAGCGTCACTAATCCCAGCCTTTCCCAGGCTAACATCCAGCAGGAGGCAGGCAGCACTGGGAACAGACTGTCCAGGTACCCCGCCAACATCCATTCTGGATCCGCAGGGTCACCAGAACCACACTGTTCTAATAGGCAAACATTTTTCATATCCCCCCTGCCCACTTCTACGCAGAGATGCTAATGTGCCTGCTTTATCTGATAAGAACAAGAACGATGAGAACAGTTAATACAATGTGCAGGCCCATGGGCAGAACTAGCTGACTGCAAATCGGAAATGTTGGAAAAGCATGATTTAAGGTGTAGAGAAAAGAATAATTTTAAGTAAGTTACTTTTAAATTCAATTTTTTTCTGGTTATGTTTCAGTTCCAAATTGGAACGTCAGGCCTTATTTTTTTATCTAAAGTATTTTTTAAAGCTGACTGAGCTGAAATTGAAGTATAGTATTTGGGAAACTTAGGCATTAATGATGGCAGAACAAATAAGGTAAAAGAGAGTATTAGACATTTTTAAATTACGGCACTAAATGGTCTCTCTTGCACTAGGTCGAACAAACGTATGTTTATGGACAGTCCTATCTAAGCTTTTCCTAGATTCTTCTGCTCCCTGAAACTCTGAGCTCCTCAACTAATGAAGCACTGAACACTAAGGCAGGTGTTCTCCACCCAGCTGCACACCGGGTTCACCTGAGGCTTTTACGAGTAATGAAGCCTGTGTCCCACCCCCACAAAGTTGGCAACAGTTGGAATTTCCCAAGCTTCCCAGGTGGTTGTAAGGTTCCCAGATTGTTCCCTGGGAGGGCAGCACCTGGCATGATGAAAATCCATAGAAGAGTGGTATTACCACTGTTAGGAAATCACATCTTTATATCTTAGCCTGATCACCTTCTCTGAGAAAGACTTCCCAGTCAGCCAGCAAACACTCTCATGATACTAAGACACAAAAACCCAGAAGATCACGGCAGAAAAGGGTCGTGCACACAAACATCTTTTTCATATCCCCCTTCAGATTCAAAGCATTGTAGAGGTGGGGGTTTAGCCACATACTTAGAAAACTTGCCTGTCTGTGAACAACTAGGGGAGCACAGCCCTCTTCTGAGTCGCTTGTGCCCAAAGCCCTGCTGCAGCAAGGAGCCCCTCAGGAGCCCCAAAGCCTGTCTGTCCACTTCCACACATGGCCCTACACTGTCTGTCTGGCACCCTCACTGAATAGGAGATGATGGGGGTCAGGACTTTGTCTTATTTATCCTTGAACCCTGAGTCAAATGAGGACTTAACCTTTTTCTTAATTATTATTTATTTATTTTTAGAGAGGGGAAGGGAGGGAGAAAGAAAGGGAAACTTCAATATGTGGTTGCCTCTAGTGCACCCCCCACTGGGGATCTGGCCCACAACCCAGGCATGTACCCTGACCAGGAATCAAACTGGCGACCCTTTGGTTCACAGGCTAACCCTCAAACCACTGAGCCACACCAGCCAAGGTGACTTAACCATCTTTTATGCTCCACTTTCATAAATGTAAAAAACTCGCATCTTCCTTTGACATAGTTGACATTTCTGATAATAATAGCCACTTACTACTATGCACCCAACACTGCTTTGAATATATTCTGCTCACTGTAACAACACATTAACCATTGCCACCAAACCCATCACAGCCACTGTGACACCTCAGGCTGCGCTGCTCCTGGCTGCCCTGTTCTGGAGAGCCTCAGGCCAGGCCATAGGTGCTCAGCAAGTGTTCACTGAATAAAAAACAAAAAGCCCACTACCCAGAATGGCGCAACCTAAAAAAGGGATGCCAATGAGGCAAATGGCCAGGCAACCCCCTGAGCTATCAGCACCCACAACTAACTTGTGGTGGCAAACTAAGGATGGGTGACTCTGAGGGGTGTTAAAGAGCACCACTTGGCCCAACCTATAGCAGAATCTCATCAAGACAAGACTATCTGAAAAGTGCATGGAGTTCTCCCAAGACTTGAGACTCAGCCTGCACTTACGTGGCTTCTCTCTCCTATGCTTGCCCAGGGAACCTCGCCCACCTTGGTTAATCTGCCTCACAGCATTGAGGCATCAGGGCTGTGAGTCATTACAGCCTTTTGAAAGTTTTCTATTTTTTCTTAAGTTACATTGTCCCTAGAATTTTATCAATTCCATTCTCTCACCAGTTTCTAATGTAATTTTTTTAATGGAAATAACCACTCAAAGTTTGGATTTAAAAGGTAAGCTATCAGCTGTCTTGACTACAATGTGGCCACTGACAGACATTTCTAATAACAGAATACGTTTTCCTCAACAATCACCAGTAACTAAGCTGGTGTTTTTGGAAACAGAATTTACTTATTATTTCAGTTGTTTATATAATCACTCAGATTACATAGCAAATATTTTAAGTACTAAACCAGTAAAAAAAATTTCTTACTTTCTTAGAAGATAAAGGTTTAGAAGCCAAGGAAAATCCATCCAATATTTTGCCAATGTATCGAAGATCTTTCTCTGATTCTACAAAATGATGTCAATGATTAGTTTCAGAAGCATAGAATAAGACAAAAGACATCAGCTTCCTTATCTCTAAGAACACAAACACTACACATCACATGTGGTATCACACAGAGACAGCAGTGGAAGAGGAAATAGTGTGGCTGACTTGGGCAGCCGGGCCCACCCCGCCCACAGTTGACTGAACTGCCCAGGACCCAAGGCTATGTATGGCCCTCTGTGACCAGAAAAGTGCGTGAGGTCCTACGTTAAGGGGCACCAAAAATATAATCTGTGGAGTAAAAGATCTCAAGAAAAACCATTCAGAGAAGAAGTATGGATAAAGGTAAAAATCATACTGTGAAACTAGGTGAAGATCCTTGGGGAGACTACCTCCCAATTTCCTTAGCAACCATCCAAATAAGCAACCAGGTCAGCTGGTAATCTAAGCCTACTACAAATTAAAAGGTACTTTTGTCTTTCTCAAACAAAATTCCAACAAGAGATAAAGATCACTAATTCAGGAAACAAAATGACCAACGCCCTCTGACTTGAAGCCAGAGTCCACTGGTTGCAGAGACAACCCCATCCACAAAGCCTCTGTGATCACCAGGTACTTCCTGTGCACGGTTATGCCGTCAAAACTCCAGATGTACAAACTGCATCTTCTGTGGCCCAAAGCCACCTCCTCATGACCACCAATGAGCACTGACACAGCTGACATTTAGCCCCCAAGCTGGCCCAGCTGCCCATGATGCAAGTGGGACTGAGGCTTTCCGCCTCAAAGACTGCTGCACAGCGGGTACTATGCTTCCCCACAAATCACTTCGTACCTAAGTCTTCTAACTTTTGTACCAGCTTCTGGAAGTCCCTGAGATTCTGTATGGTAATTTGTGACTAAATTTCACATTCTTGCTATTTTGTATTCTTTTAAAACCCTGCAATTTTACTTTCATGAATTTATTCTGAAGAAATATCCAGCTAATGTTACATAAAGAGCCATAAGGACACTTATAGCCTTATGGATCAAGAAAAAAAATAAGAACAATTCAAAAATCAACCATCATGGCCAGCTAACTATTGATTCAGTCAGTGAAAGACCAAAAGGTCAAAACTACAGTTGGCGAGGCCCTAGGGGTGGGAGAGAAGAGGCCGCTGTGGGAGAGAGGGGCAATAGCAGAGAGGGGCATGGGGGGTCTGGGAAGCTCAGGAACAGACACTAGCTCAGGCTTGAGGTGGGAAGGGGTGGGGGTCAATCAGTCAGGCAAAAGTGTTATAAAAGGGAAAACCAAAGATGTGGTTTGGAGGACAGATTCAAGTATGTAAACTTATTACAGATGAGCAATCATTATACAATTGATGTGTTAATATTAGTAATATAGCATTGTGTTGATGTATTGATATATTAAAAATTAGCATATGTCATATAATCTATATTAATATATCACAACATTAATATGAGTATATAATGTAACTTCTTTTAAGTTATAAAAATGACACACAGTCTTGGTAGAAATTTTTAAAGATATAAAGGTAGAGCAAAAAATATAAAGGTAAGGAAAAGGGAGGTAATAAAAGCAGGCTTATTATCACCCAGAGGTAACACCAAGTAACATTTGGGGGCACACCCTTCCAGCATCTTGTGTAAAACCCTTGGTTCTTTTTGTGGCGATGATGACAGGCCACTCACACTTACCAAGTGCTTGCTGTGTGGCAGGCACGTTCTACGCCCTTTACATACATTAAACTCTCCATGGGATAGTCATGCCATTGCCATGCCCACTGCCCAGACAAGGATGCCAAGGCACAGAGAGGTTAAGTAGCTTGTCCAAGGTCATAGCTGATAAATGGGGAGAGCCAGGACTGAAACCCAGGCAGTCTCTCTTCAGCATTTGCATTCACAACCATTAAGCAAACTACTTCTTAAACATTGTTTTGCACCTGCCTTTTCTCTTCTAGAAATGTGAAATAGGCATCATTTTGGAGAGTGATGCTTAGATTACTTCAACACATAGGTTTCAGATGTATTCTTTAAGAGTTAGATCAAATTTCATCTGACTCCAGCTATAAGTGTCTGAAAAGACTGTCTTAAGCTGAGCTCTCGCCTCCTTACTTTGTTTAGGTGGTGGTTATTATTGTAACCAGAGAACAGGAGGTGCCATTTATTCAGTCTCTGAGGCAGCTGCCAACCAGTTATGCCATGTAATCCTCACCATAATCCCCCAGACTACTCTTTACAAACACTCACTTTACAAATGATGCCCAGAGAGGTTACAAGCTTGCCCAAGGCCACACAGCTGGGCAGGAGAAAGCAGCAATCCAATCCCAGGTCTGACTGATTCCAAATCACATGCTACTGATACCTATTCCAAACAGTCTCCTCCCCGAATTGAAAAATTTAAATACCATCTAGGATCTGAACCACCATAGATTCTGACTTGAAATTCAGCTTGTGTTAACAGATGTCCACCTCCCAACCCAGTTAGATCCCCCTAAGAGCCAGGGATACAAGTAGAAGACAGAGTGGCTTTCAAGCTCCACCTTGCTACAGGCTCTCAGTATTCCTACCGCCTAGTCACCACACGGGGCCTTCAGACCTCCTGCTTGCGTTGGCCGACTTTGACCACCTAGTTCCTCACGCTGGGAGTGCTTCCCTCTCACCCAGTGCCAGCTCTGACCTGCAACATGAGCACATGTCCACACACCTGCCCCTCCCTGATTCCAGACCTCCTCTTCCTCCCCTCCTTGGCCTTGTCTTGATAACTGGCTTTGGCTCTGACCCATTCCAAATCCCACATTTCCCTTACTTCCCACATTGGGCCTCCCTTCTTCCTACCTCGTTTCTCAGTCTCATGTTTGACCAACAACCCCCTACTCCACCGAGGCTGCCACTGCAGTGTCAGTCTGGCAATCCCTTCTTCCTGATGACCTGGCACTGGTCCTACCACCAGTTGCGAGTCTACGGAATCACCTTTCCGACTTTGATATTGCTTGGGCGCTGTCCATCCATACAGTCCATCTCCAGGCTCCTCGTCCTTCAAAATGGTGTCATACTTAGAGAGAGTTTCTGTGGCATAGATATCATCATCTTCCTCTTCCAAGGCACCAACACCAAAAGCCTTTGAAAATAAGGTTTCAAATAACAATTATATGATTTAGGATATGTCTACATTGAAGGATAAAGCTACTTGAAGGATTTAATTGAACAGGTACATTAGTACTGAAAGATCACCAGGAGAGAAACAAATGAGAGGCCCAGATTGCCACATAGACTCCAGCCCTGCAGATCACGACGACCAGAAGTGAAGGCCATGCCCAGCAGTAGCTATGGGTCTGCAGTCTCGTGTGGGCCGAGGAACGAAGAACACACACAAGCAGCAATACGGCAGGAGAAATGGGGCCTCCAATTTCTGGAGAAAGGAAGGGTGTTCATCTGTTGGTCAAATGGCCTGGAGACAGAGCTGGTGACCAGGGTCTGAAGACCATCACTACTCTGCTAGCTGCTATAAGAATTCCTAATCTTGCCCTGGCTGGTGAGGCTCAGTGGATTGAGTACAGGCTGCAAACCAAAGGGTCGCTGGTTTGATTCCCAGTCAGGGCACACACCTGGGTTGCAAGCCAGGTCCCCAGTGGGGGCCATGTGAGAGGCAACCACACATTGATGTTTCTCTCCCTCTCTTTCTCCCTCCCTTCCCCTCTGTCTAAAACTAGATAAATAAAATCTTAAAAAAAAAACCCAAACTTCTAATCTTTGTGGGAAATGATCTCCAAAAAGTATTCCTTTTTGTTAAAAAAATTTAAAAAACAATAATGACATTTCTAAATATGATTTAGAAAGAAAAGGCACAATGGCATTTCCTAAATGCAGTTTAGGAAAGAACCTCTGAATCAATGAGAGGACAGGCAATCAGGAAAAGCTCTCCTCCTCCTCAAAGACACAAAGCAAGTCTCCCAAGGGAAACTTACACCTACACTCCCAACAACTTACGGCTAGCAGCACTAGAAATAAGTCCTAGAGGCAGTCAAACTTGGACCTGAACTTGGCAGACTGAAATTCAACTTTTTTTTTAAGATTACATTTATTAAAGCTGGGGATAGTGAAACAAAGGAAGGCTTACGATAGAAGCAGCAACAGGAGAGCCAAGGTGGGGCTGCTTTGGCTCACAGGGAAGTCAGGGAAAGGGGGCTGTGCAGGCAGGTTCAGGGGGTTAGCCCGGGATGAGCGGTTGCTGCCCCTTGCTCCCCTGGTTGCCAGTCTCATGGGGACCCTCAGAGTTTAGGAGATGCTCATCTCAAAGGGAAGAAAGGTGTGGGCGTGCTCGAGGGAGGGAGAGTGCCGAAATACAACTACTGACCAGACCAAAGGGTAAGTGTCATTTTCTGCTCAGCCCCACAGCGTGTAAAAGAGCAGTGCTCACTCCCAAGAACACACAAACTCCACCAAGAACATAGGTCACAGGACCTCGGGAGTAAATATTTTAAAATCAGGAAGGTGTACTTTACCTGTCTTAGGAAAATATAACTCCTTCAAAGTCTTTGTGTAGTTGATCAATACAAGTGCCTACTATGGGGCAAATGTAAAGAAAGTATTCTCATCTGTCAACGGTTCCATGTTTATAAAGTAGAAACACTTTTACCTGGCCCGAAATTCCCAATTTTCTTCCTTTATTCACTCCAATATCTCCAAGAAGATTGCTGGTCCCCTCAAGCCTTCCACTGAAAAGATTAAAACATTCTTCTGAAGTGCCAAACAATGCTTGGTGGGGATCTAGGCCCTTGTAAGCCAGTCCATGCACATTATCTTTAGGTGTGAAATCCACAGGCATGACATCTTTGGGTGCAAAGGTCACATTTTCTGGCAGGTAGTCATCATCTTCATCCTAGTTAAAAAGGAGAATGAAGGTGAGTCACTGCGTGGTGCAAAGTAAGCCTATAAAATATTATTTTCAAATGCAGTGATTAATTCCAAACAGACCAATCACCAAACTTTCATTTCCACTATTACAAATCACTAAATCAAGTCCCTGAACAAACGATACTAACAAAAACAATTCCATTTTAAGAATCTAAACAGCTGAATACAGTATCTGATATTATGAGGATAGTTTTAGCGTACGGGTATTTCACTGTAATGGGATATGATTAATTTTAAAAATTGTTTCCAATCATCAAATTTCACATTCATAAAGTAGCAAGTGCTGCTGCACACATTGAAGGCCAGTCCTCCCACACAGTACCTCGGATCCTTCAGAGCCTCCAGGAGGCAACGCACAGCCGTAGATTTTTTTTACTCCAGGGTCTGTAAGAGATTTCAAATGCCATCAGTCATGAGCAACTGAAAACAAAAAATCAACTTGTTGACACTCTTCAGAGGTATATGGCTGTGCTTGTACAAGTTGCTAAAGCTTCAAGGTGGGAGACTGCTCACTCAGGAATGGTTTTCCACCAGCGCCTGCCCCACCCACTCTCTGGCAACAGTGTGCTAAATGAGTAACCGCTACTGCTCCAGCACCTGGAAGAACCCTCCAAAATTATTATTGCTTCCAAGAGTTCAGTCTGGCTGGGGAGACCAAGGGCAATAAATAAATAGAAAATAATCATGTGAAATTGTGACAGGTTTGGCAGAAGTAGGAAACAGTTTCATATGCTCCTGATGGGAATGTAGACTAATACAACTCTTCTAGAAAGTTATTCCACATTATACACAAAAGCCTCAAAATACATGCACACGACCCAGTAATTTTACTTCTAGAAACATGTAGCCATTAAAAAGTATTAGGGTCAGGGCTAGGGTCAACGACAATCAACATACATACCAGGTTTTTGTCGGCGTGGTCTTCTCTTTACTCGAGGACCAATTCCTTGTCCTTCTTTCCATCCCATTTTTCTTAGCAATTCAAAACCAACAGATAATCTAGGGTATCAAGGCATTGAAAATGAACTTATTTTCATAACACCAGAGGAGAGTAGGAAGTAAGCAGCCTTTGAGTTCCTACCCAGACCATGTACTTGTCATGCCTGAGCCCACTCCCCTATCTGTGTGAGAACTGCATGACCCTGCCCCTCTGGGCATGCACGGGGTGACTGGGCTTGGGATGCTTGTCTGACCTGGGGAAGTCTTATCAGATGTCTTTTCTCCTGGGCCTTTACAATGGGCACATGGGGACTCCAGATGGTCCTTGTCAACCATGTGTCCTGGGAAACCATAATGGTCTGAGGCTGCCACATCAGGCAACATGTTCAGGACCAGGACAAGGAGGTATGCAGAATGAGAGAGCAGAATGAAGCTGGAGCTCTAGAGTACAAGACTCTTTTGGCAAAACCCCCCTTTGCACTCAAGCTAGGCTAAGAAGGCTTGACCTACTTGCAACCGAGTTTTCCCTAAGGTCATCATACATACACGAAAGCAGTGATTTCAAGATCAGAAAGTGCAAATTAAATTCTTCTCACTTTGCTGGTGTTATGAGGTCATCAAGCAGAGTGGCTCCAGGAATAGGGGCAGTAGCAGCTGCTAACTGCCTGGCCTTTTCTCGTATTCTATCTTTGGTTTTGGAAGCAAAATCGTCTGTGGTAACAATCGCTTTAGGTGCTATCCCAAATTCACTAAGATCCTTTGAAAAAAATTCAAACAAAATTACTTACATTATTTGGAAAGTCATTAAACATGAAACAGCATCCAGTTTTAATTTTTTTTTTTTAAGTTAAAACTACAATATTGAGTTTGAGGGCAGAAGAGTGGCTGACTTTACACACTGACTTTGGAACCCTGACATAAGTTAAAGCCGGAGGCCAAGGATTGGAGCATTATAGTGGCCACTCAGTGGAACCACAAGGGGCGCTATCAAGCTAGGAAAAACAGGAAGGACCTCATCCTTCTCAAGCAATATTTCAAAAGTCAGTGTGAAGCAGGCAAATCTTAGAGTCACAGCCAAAAACCATTTGTGAGCACCTCTGTGCTGGACCCTGAGTTAAGTGCTTTTGCATTTACTGTTGGCTGCCTGTCCAAAAGTCATTGCCCCTTCCTTTTTCCTCACAGTGTCCTGAGATTGTCCAGGCACCTGCCTTCCTCTGCACCACTATGCACCTCAGATGTGGTGTCCCTGGTGGGTGTGGGCTGGGGCCAGGGAGGATTAGGGAATGAGGGGCTTGTGTCTTATCTAAGCCAGTCATTTTGATCCCATTTCCCTTGCTTTCAGAATGAGAATGTAGCAGGGGCTGGTGTGACTCAGTGGATTGAGTGCTGGCCTGTGAACTGAAAGATCAACAGTTCAATTTCCAGTCTGGGCATATGTCTGCATTGTGGGCCAGGTCTCCAGTAGGGGGCGCTCAAGAGGCAACCACACATTGATGTTTCTTTACCCGTCTTTCTCCCTCCCTTCCCTTCTCTAAAAATAAATAAATAAATATATATTTTTTTTTAAGTCTTAAAAAAAAGAATGAGCATGTCCAAGCAGATGGGAGCTTGGAGGGGAGGGGAAATTCCATTTCCTTGATCTAAAGGAGAAGATACCAAGAAGAAAATCTTCCTTCCACTGAATAATGAGGTCATCCTGAGTGTTCTCAGGGACTACCAAAGCCACCTTGCAACCATGAAGAGATCTAGTATAAGGAAAAGCTGACATGCAGAAGATGACAGAAGACAGTGTGGGGTTGATCATTACATGAAATATGTTTCCTTATGGATTATGCTAGTCATATAGGAAGGGGATCTCCCCCTTGCCTCTTACCTGCAGTCTAAAGTATGCTGATATAACTATTTTATTTGATCTTTATCACAAATGGATCCACGACTAGGTTGTAAGTTAAGAGGAGTTTAATTTTAAAACGAAATGGAGCACACCCTGCAGGCTCACAGGACCACTTTAGAACCCTTCCACTATCCCCTATTCACTCCTCAGTTGCCCGTCATTGTTGATTTAACAATGTGCCCCAATGCCTGCACATGAGTTCCTTTCACTCCATTCTCTAGTCACTCACTGTTCCTTAAAGTGCAGTGTGCATGAATTGCTGTGAAAGGCTGTAGACTTGGTCCAACGAATACTGCACTTTTAAGGCAACTGGGGCTTTTTCAAGAATATTTGCCTGTACAAGCATAACTTGGTTTACTGCACTTTGCTTACTGTCCTTTGCAGATATTTCATTTTTTACAAATTGAAGTTTTGTGGCAACCCTGCACTGAGTAAGTCTATCAGTGCCATTTTTCCAACAGCTTCAGATAATGGTTAACATTTTTTAGCAATAAGGTATTTTTTAAATTGCAGTATGTTCTTTTTTAAAAGAAATAATGCTACTGCATACTTAATAGACTATAGTAGAATATAAACACAACTTTTATAAGTACTGGAAACCAAAATATTCACATGACATGCTTTATCCCCATATTCATTTTATTGCAGTAGTCTGGAACCAAACCCACAGGTGACATCTCCAATATACCTGTACTTGACTTTCCCCTACACTCCTGACTTCAGAAACTACCCCCAGCATATGACACTACTCCAATAAACGAGAATCCATTAATGTACAGGGTAAAACATTCCAAATACTTAAAAGATAAAGCATTACATACAAAGAGGAAATCATACACTGAACTCTCTGGGGAAGGACAAGGTGCTATAACAACCAACTACAAGCTAGCTGGCAATTAAAGTTCTGCACACCCACCTCTTCATCCATAAAATCTTCAGGGCCCAGAACAGATCTGTCAGCTCTGTTCTGTCGTGAAGACACAAAGGAAGAAGGTGTCCATCCTTGAAAGAAAAGAATTTAGCACGTTACAATCCTAGGTAGCATTTTGGTTTATAACTAAATAATTAAAAAACACCTATGGGCTTGAAAGCCCCAATAACTACAAACTCCTAGCTCCTTTCCATCTCACTGCTCATGTAGACCTAATTATTCCACATCAACTTCTTATTAATCTCCATATCCATCCCTTGTTATCAGAACTTAGTGGATACAGTGAGGTTTCTCCATAAAAATCTGGAACCAAGTGAAATCAAATTACACATCAAAAGTTAACCTGTGAGCAGAAAGATGCAAGGTCATCTGAAAAGGCAGGACCAGTCTGAGATCAGCAGAACAGCAACCTACACTAACAAACTGACACATCAAAGAAACAGTACATCTGGCGAACACACAATACAATATACAGATGATGTATTATAGAACTGTACACCTGAAACCTATATAATTTTATGAACAAATGTCACCCCCAATAAATTCAATAAAAAATTTAAAATTTAAAATAAAAAAAAAAGAAAAGAAACAATATCCTAAGCTGGGTGGCTCAGTTAGTTGGAGCATCCTCCCATCCACCAAAAACATTGTGGGTTCAATCCTTGGTCAGGACACACACCTAGGTTGTATGTTTGATCCCCAGGAAGGGCAAGTATGAGAGGCAACTAATAAATGTTTCTTTCACACATCACTGTTTCTCTCTCTCTCCCCTTCCATTCTTTCTAAAGTCAATAAAAACAAATCTTTGGGTGGTGAGAATTAAATAAATACATAATTTAAAAAAGAAAGAAAGAATATGTCAAGGTGCATCAGTCGGCCAAGAAAGGATGGCTAAAGAGTTATAGAAGCAATGCAAACAACATTCGGGATGTCCTGGCCCAAGGACTCAGCCTGGCTGGTCTCAGGGCAGGCAGTGGCCATACCAAACCCCCAGTCCCATCAAACATTAGAGTCCTATAACTAACACCCTTGTTGTCCACCTGCAGCCACCAAGCCTGGGCCATGCCTACAGAGAGAGTACGCTCTGGCAGTCAAATGTGTCTGTAACCCTCTGCAGACAAACTTCTCTGGATTCCTCTTGGGGTGACACACCTGCTTTCTAATATTCTACAAGAGTCTTGCTGAGGGGTACAGGGTAGATTTACTCTTGGCAGATGGGTGAAGCAGGTTTCTGGGCCAACCTGGAAGACTGATTCCCCAGAAGAGTGAGGATCACTCTTGGGCAATACGCTGAGACCAGCACTACCCTTCACTTTGGATTTCTACAGCCTTTACCCTATTCCTGCACAGTCCTTGAATCGGTCACTCCTAATGGTAAAGAGATACTCCAGTATATTAAAATAGCACAGTCTACCGGACTAACCATTTGGGCTGGTCTTACTTTTTAATTATAACCTACAGCACAGCCATAATTATAATAATCAGCAATGTATTAGTGAGCTTCTTTCTTCACAAACACTACTGTCATTTTAAACATTTTAATGAGTGTGCTATTTTAATAGTGCCTTGGTTATCTTAATTTGCTTATGTTAATAATAAGGCTAAATATTCCTAATAGCATTTCTATCTTTTCTGGAGTAAAGTGTTCAAACACTTTGCCCACTGAACTGATCTTATTTTTTTTATTGAATTTTTAGAGAAATAGGAGTGGCGGTAGCTGTAGAGAGAGATAGACAGAAACTTCAATTTGTCATTCCACTGATTCATGCATTCATTGGTTCTTTTCTTTTCTTTTCTTTTTTAGAAAGGAAGGAAGTGAGAGAAACATTGATTTGTTGTTCCACTTATTTACGTATTCATTGGTTGGTTCTTGGATGTGCCCTGACTGGGGATCAAACTAGCAACCTTGGTATATCAGGATGATGCATTAACCAAGCTGCCAGGACAGGCCATTGAGCTGAACTTCTTATTTTTTCAAGATTTTATTTATTTATTTTTAGAGAGAAAAGCAGGGAGGAAGAAAGAGAGGGAGAGAAACATTGATGCGAGAAACATCTATAGGTTGCCTCCCATCCCCATCCCCACCAGGGACTGAACCCACAACCCAAGCATGTGCCTTGACCTGAAATCAAACCCGTCACCCCTCTTCCTGCAGGATGACACCCAACGAACTGAGCCACACCACACAGGGCCTGAACTGATGTTTACACATTCTGGATCTTGAACCTTAACCATTTTATTTACCCCAACTGTTTTCTCTCTTTCTTGCATTACTTTCCATTTCTATTTTACCACTGTTGTGTACATGCTATTTTTAATTAATTTATTTTCCAATAACAGCTGACATGCAGTATTATATAGTTTCAGGTGTACAGCACAGTGATTAGACATTTATGAAGTGACCCCCAGATAAGTCTGGTACCCATCTAACACTATACATCCTCATTACAGTGTTGTTGACCACATTACAAGTTACTTTTAAAATATATATTTTAAAAATCTGTCCTATCTTGTTTTTAATAATTCCTGCCTGAGTTAATCATCATCTTCCATTCATATCTGAGATAGTTAAACCATTTTTCTTCCAGTTTCTATGTTAAAGCACTGAAAAACAGTATATTCCTTTAATCAGTGCATAACATATTATATTGCACCATGTGAAAAGTATAACGGATTTTTCTCCAGGTCGAGAGCATGTACTGACAAGCGAAGGCTTGGTCCCACGTCAGGAGAAAGCAGCTCTGATCCTCAGTGGCTTCATCTGCAAAACAGCTGTGATACCTGTCCTCTTCGGTGACTGAGCCATGTGAAACAATGTTACCTGAGGGAGTCGGGTGAGAGTATTTTGTGCATACCTAGATGCAACGTAAAATGGAAGTCACTGTCGTCATTTAATCATTCAGTTATAGGCTATTGTTTTTTTAAGTGAAAAAAAAAAACCTCTTTGACCTTCAGACTGCAATCAGTGAGCAACATGGACATCGACTCTGCAAACATTCTAAACGCTCAGAGAACACGAAAGTGTACAATGTACATACAGGACTAAAATGTTACATGAAATTTTTTAAAAGGGGAAAGGTAGGAAAGTGAGAATCTTATGGTATTTCAATTACTTACTTTAGCAACACAGTAGCTATAAATAGGAAAAGCATACCTTCTTTTGAGCCAACAGTGTTGAAGTACCCAGCAGAGAACCCTCCACTAAAGGCTCCATGAAACCGTTTATACCTTCCTTTTTCATCTCTGACAGCCTGATCCTGAAGAGGAATTGGTTTCTTTGGTCTTTCACCTAAAAAAGAAAAATATTTTGAATGAGAAAGGGAAAAGGGAATGGTGGATTAGAAAAAAATTAAGGAAAATGTCATCTCTTAAATATAATAAATTGTTCATTTTCTGTAACTTCAAATATAACTTTTTTAAAGATTTATTTATTTATTTTTAGAGAGAGGTGAAGGGAAGGAGGAAGAGAGGGAGAGAGACATCAATGTGTGCTTGACTCTCATGTGCCCGGACCTGGGGACCTGGCCTGCAACCCAGGCATGTGCCCTGACTGGGAACCGATCCAGCGACCCTTTGGTTTGCAGGCTGGCACTCAATCCACTGAGCCACACCAGCCAGGACAACAGCTAGTACTTTAGAAGAATTTATTTTGTGTCCCTTTTCTTGCTAAGCCACACCAGCCACACCAGCCAGGGCTCAAATAAAATAATTTTAATTGTTATTCCTAGACTTCACTAGTTTATATACCTTAAGAAGCAATAAAGTTTACCAAGCTTCTTTATAGTTCTAAGATAATTACAGATATCCCTTTTTATATGAGAAATGTTTCAGTAAAAAATGGCCTGCTTTTCCCACCAAATTCCATTATGAAAACTGAATTACAGTGATCAGGGAGGACAGTTCAAACAGATGGAAGTGAAACCTGCTGACAGTGAAGGAGTCAGGTTTCCGGGACAGTACCTGGCATGCCAAAGTTGCAACAGAAGAAACACTTCTATATCTCTCTAAAACTTCATAGCAGCCCTGGCTCCAGAACTTTCCCTTTGATAATGCCCATCTTCCCCAAAGCTTAAGAGTTTCCTTATTTCTGGAATCTTCTGATTGTATAGTTACTCTTCTTTAAACTTACTCCATTTCAGATTTTGCTGATAGAGGCTGGGTTGCTACATCACACAAGCAGAAAGGAAATCAATACATTGTAGCCTCGTCTAAAAGTTCTTTAGGTTTAAAGTTTCGGGTACTATGATATTAATTACTATCTAATTTTACCAACTCCAATTCAAAATTCTGAATCCATTTAAAATGAAAAGTAACCATCAAGTTACTTTCAAACATTCAATCCAGAAAGCAAGTTATACGGTAGTTAAAGGCACAGGGCTGAGAGTCATAGCACTCTGTATTTAAAGCCAACTCCACCTTTACTAGCACTCGGACTTCAGTCATCTTAACCTCTGTGCTTCAATTTCCTAATCCGTAAAACAGGGATGACATTAATAGTGATAATGATTTCATAGAACTGTAAACACAGATTAAATAAGATAATGCCTGCGAGGTGCTTAGCAAGAAAAGGGACGAAAATAAATACTTCTAAAGTACTAGCTGTTGCCTTGGCTGGTGTGGCTCAGTGGATTGAGTGCCAGCCTGCAAACCAAAGGGTCGCTGGATCGATTCCTAGTCAAGGCACATGCCTGGATTGCAGGCCAGGTCCCCAGTGGGGGGTGCGTGAGAGGCAACAAATTGGTGTATCTCCCACATATTGATGTTTCCCTCCCTGTTTCTCTCTCCCTTCCCATGTCTCTAAAAGTAAATAAATAATTTTTTAAAGTACTAGCTATTACTATTATTATTATTATGTACAATAGGTAAGATGTGTCCTAAAATCCATGTGTCCCTGTTACTTCAATAATTAAGCCAGTTACTACTTCTGGAAGATGGAACAAAAAGTAAAGAAACATCTGGTCTCATTGTCTTAAATTATTACTTGTAAAAAAAAAAATCTTACTTCTGGTTTATGAGGTCTCTAGGTTATTTCTGGAGTATAATCCACAGTATAGTAGTCAAGAGCCCAGGCTCTGAAGACTTGGGGATCTGGGATCAAATCCCCTTACCCTATTACTTACTAGCTCTGCTAACTTGGGCAAGTTACTTGATCTCCATGAGGCTGAGGTACCAAAACTACAAAATTAGAACAATAACAGAGCCTGCCTTGTAGAGTCGTGCTCAGGATTTAACAGCACAGGCAGAGAGCTAAGCACAGTGCCCGGTCTTTGCAAAGCTCAGTTAGTATCAGCTACAATTTCACTTCATTCTAAAGAACTAAATTACAACTTAGACCCACAATCCAAGATTTTTCACCATTTATTAGAAATGCAGTACGCACACGCCATTGCTGCATGTGCACCTGGCATGGTTCTTGGCTATGGCAGAGTTTCTCAACCTCAGAACCCACTGATAGTCTGTGCTGGTGATTTTTGTAGTGAGGAACAGTCTTGTGCACTGTAGGATGTTTAGCAGCATCCCTGGCCTGTAACACTAGATGACAGTGGCAACTCCCCCTCCCCAAGCATGACAACCAAAAATGTCCACAGACACTGCCAAATGTCCCCAAAGGGGCAAAATATTCCCCACTGAAAGCAATCAGGTTAAGGTCTGAAAGGTTAATCCTGCCAACGAGAGGTGCTGTTCTTGCTCTGTTCTCCAGGTGCTTCTGACCTGAAAAGGGAGACAAGATCTGCAGACAGCTACTGGGAACCTGTAGCAGCAGATGGTAAAGGCCAACCACAGGGTTCCTGAGGAGGTACCTCCTCTAACCACAGCATGGAAAACTCCAGGGGCAAGGGGGCATTTTAGCCAGGCCCTATTATAATTATTGCTACTAATAACAACTAATTCCTTCTTATCATACATGTTATCTCATTTATCATACCCTGATAAGGTGCTCTGATTAAGTAACCTCGCTGAGGGCCACAGTTAATAAGCACAAAGCTGAAATCAGATCTTAACTCTGCCTCCAAATTGGGGTTGCCACCCATCCCCAACCAAAAGTTTACTGAGGGCCTTACCATGGAAGCAGCCCTGTTCTAGATGCTGGGTAGGGAAAACTAAACGCAAGTCCATCCCTGCTCCCAGGGTGCCCAGGGCCCAGCAGAGGAGGCCTGCGTGGATAGGAACTCTTCTGACGATGCATAAGGACCCAACATCACAGTCACCCTAGGCAAGAGCAGAACAAGAGGCTCAAAAGGTAGTGTCAGATATTTTGAGAAACTATTCTAGTCTGACTGGATGGCAGGGAAGGATTAGAAAAATAAAGGTATGGAAGATGAAACCAGAAGAGAAGTGCACACAGAAGGCCTTGAACTTGGTGCTGCAGGGTCTGTGGTATGCCTGTGGGGGATGGGAGCCACACAGTTTTAAGTGGGAGTCACAGCTTCGAGGAGGAGGAAAATTGTCCTGAAATTAATCGGCATACAGGATGAGCCGGAGATGAAGATTCTAGAGACAAGTCAAAGTGTCTAAGGAAAGAGCAGATAAGTACGGGTGCCCCCTTTCTTCCACGCCAGAGGGCCTAAGTGCCTGTGGGTGTCTGTGACAGCACAGCCCACAAACCTTCCCATCAAGGTCAGCAACTCTGAGGAGCAGAGCCCTTCCTCTAACCTGTCACTATGACTTCAAAGCAGGAAGTAAAAATGATTATTGGTCTAGTATGTTATAATGTAAAATGTACTCAGAGTGCATTTAAACTTCAAAGTGCTTAGGAAACAATGAATCAACCCTTAAAAATTTCTAATAGTGAGGAGTTAAAGGATGATTTTGGGTGAGGAAAAAAACATCTACAAATTAAATGCCCCTTTCTTCCACTTTGAAAGAAAGGTTAGACCATTAGGCTTCATTTCAGATTTTGTGCAAATCAAAACATGAAGAATTAGAAAAATATAGGTCAAGTAGTTGATATCTCACATATAATACATCACTCACAAGGAAACAACTGTGAAACCAGAAATACAGAATGGATGTAAACAGCTGCCTAACATGGTTGTAAGAAGCACCACCCATGCACGTGTGACCCTTGTCCTCTTCCCATACAGCTAAACTCTAACCAGCTTTCAAAGGATCCCATGCTGCCTTCTGAAGTTTCCCTGTTAGCTTGTATAGGTAATTTCCCGTCTACCATCACATACTTTTGCGCTTGTGAACCTTGTACTTTTCTTTTGTGGGTGAAAAGGGGGTTCTGCAATAAATCTGAAAAGTCCAGTGACCTCACAGGGTGATCTAATCAGATTCCTAACAGGCAGGTCATGATGGGCAGACACACCCCAGGCAAATAACATCTTTAGAAAAAGATTTATCTTTGCCACCCTGACTGGTGTAGTTCAGTGGGTTGGGCATCATTCCCAGACCAAAAGGTCACCAATTTGATTCCCTGTCAGAGCATATGCCTAGGTTATAGGCTGGGTCCCCAGATGGTGCGTGAGGCAACCAGTCGATGTTTCTCTCCCTTTCTCCTTCCTTTCACCTCTCTCTAAAAAAATAAGTAAATAAAATCATTAGTAAAAAAGATTTATCTTTGCCTTAAGCAAGCCCTATCCATTGTTCTTGTGCATCTAGGTCAATGCACCTTTGAAATACCAAAGTAATCCTTTTCAGACTTGTCAGAGGTGTACCCACTCTCAAGGGAGCTCAAAATTTGTTAGCTACCCTGTAATCCAATCCCCACCTTGCTTTCTCCCACTTTCACTTAATCTTCCTTGGGTCCTCTCCTTAATTCCAAATACATTTTTTTTTTTAACCTGCAGACTGTCTTTTGGGGGGCAGTTTTCTTAGACTGCTGAGATCCTGCTTCCAGGCAAATCTTCTGTTTGGCTCAAAAAAACTCACTCTTTAAAATATCTCTACAGGCTTGGACATTTCTAAACAAGTCGAGAGCTCTCAAATAGATTTGGAACTCCTTGAATAAAGGATCTTTGTCAACAATTTCTTTGACGTCATGGGGTGATGTATTTGCCAATAATGTAATCTTAGGCTGTATTAAAGAAGTACACTCTAGAATGAAAGACACACTGATGACGGCCCTGCTCTAGCTCTACCCACATTCCCATATTTGGAGGAAGGCTTTAACCATTGAGTAGAGGAATTTAAAATTAATGTATCAGAGAACTGAAGATGGTAAGAGTGGTACAGAGATGTGTTAAAAGAAATCCAAAGGCTGTCTTCAAACACATTAAAAGCTTTCAGGAGACTAGCGTTACCCTGTTTTCTGTAAGCAGAGAGTAGGAGCAGGGCAGCATCCAGCTGAAGTTTCTAATGATTAGAACTGCTCTTTGGGAATAAAGGGGTCATCAGTGGAAGTGTCCCAGAAGGACGACTGACCTGGCAGGACGTGGTCAGGGTAGGAAAAAGATCTGAACCACAGGGGGTCTGCACCAGGGTTCTGCAAGTAACTCCTGCCCACCAGCTTCCTCTGTCTCTCGTCCAGGCAGCACTGCCATCAGTCCTCACTGGGCATTCAGTAGGTATTTTGCTGAACAAATCTTATCATTAAGTGGATCAGACCAGAAACATGGTACAGAACCTGTTTCATCTTGCCCTCCCCTACATCCCACCAGCAAGTTTCGTCAGCTCTGCCATCAAAGTATATCACCGACCCAGACTACTACTGACCGCGGCCACCGCTGCACTCCAGTCCGAGACATCGTCGTCGCCAGACCTCTTTCTGCTGATCTCTCTGCTTCACTCATGCCCACCCCCCAACCCAACGCCTATTCTCAAAATCTATAGAGTAGTCTTTAAAATATACGTCTCTCACTTGTGTAAACTCCCCAATGACTCTCCTACACTTCGTATACAAACCGAAACTCTCTGGGTCGGTCTTTTTAACCGACATCAGTCCTGCCTGTCCCTCAATTTGCCAAACCCGCTCCGACTTCAGAGCCTTTGCACTTGCTGTTCTCTCTGCCTGAAATGCTCTTCTTTCCAGATGTTCCTACGGTTGGTTCTTCCTCTGTTTCAAGCCTGAGCTCAAACGTGCTCTCCTAGTAAAGACATTGCCTGACCATCCCAAACAACGCTCTCACACAAGCTTGTTTCGTCGTCTTCCTATTTCCCATCCCCCTGAGTCTCCCATCCGTTCCTCCAGAGCGCGAGCACCCAAAAGCTCGGCGAACGCCTTTCCTAAGCTGTTTCCAGCGCCCGCAGTCAGGAGTCTCGGCCCTGGGGCCAGCCAAGGCCCGGCACAGGGTTATGCGTTTGTTCCTGAATCCTAGGCCCTGGCCTGTTTTCCAAAGGCACACACCTTCTTCCAGTGGCGCCAAGCCTGTCCCATAGCTGATCAAGTCCTCGTCGCTGTCACTATCCAAAGCCGCCATGTTGCTCCCTTCCGGGCTCCGCCCCCTCGCTACGGCGGCCTCGGGAGGCCAGAAGTCTTCCGCTCTTTCTACTCCGCCAACCTAAGCCTCACTCCTAGAATCTGTGCCTAGGAGTTCTTAAATTCGTCTGTGGGAGGCAGACCCCGCAGGCGCCGCCTCGGAGGCTTTTAAAGACTCAACAGCCCATCCTACGAGGCTCCTTGGAGAAGCTGGCAGCCATCCTACTGTCCGGCCTCAGGGCAGGCTCCCCAGCAGACACTGATCCCACGCGGTACCACCGGCAACCTGCCGGGAAGGCATCGGTGCTTCCAAATACGCACGCACATTACTCTTAGGTTTGCTTAAGTGGAGTCCCCTCCAGACCTCTGGAGGGATTCATAGACTCGGAAACACCGGTGTTCGCATTGAAGGCAGCTCGGAACAGCGCTTGATTAAAGAGAAAAATAAACAAGAGAATAAGAGAAAAGGAGAAAAAGAAAGGAGTAAGGAGGGGGTTGGGGGAGGAGGAATAGAGAGAAAAGGAAACACCTGAAAAGAGAAAGAAAAAAAACGAGAAAGGGGGAAGGAAAAGCAAGCAGACAAGCAAAAGGTTGTTGTGGAATGGGTGAGGGATGCTGAGAGCTCCCTGACTGAACCAAAGAAACGCCTCTCAAATAGGATGCTGCTGTCCCGCCCCAAAACTCTTTACAGCAGAGAAAAATGAAGCTCAGCTAATAAGGGGCGAAGCTGAGCTGAAAACCAGATACGGGAGCCCAAGTTTCTAAAATCAGCGTCGGAAGTCTGTGTGAGTCCATCACTAGGACGTTTTTAAAACGCCCATCCCACCCCCGGACCTCCTGAATGGGCATCTCTGGAAGGGGCACTGTTCCTGGAGCACTGCGAGCACATCTGACCTCAAGGCGTTTGTATACAGGTCACTGTTCCCGCTGCCTTATTCCCCCAAATATCACGTGACTCATTGCCTCCCTTTCTTCAGGTCTCTGCTCAAAGGTTACTTTCTCAGTGAAGCCTTTTCTAACCTTATTTTAAAAACAATCTCTTTTGCTACACCTTCCTTCCTTGCCCTTACCCTACTTTATATTTTTCCACAATACTCATTCTTTTTAACACACTATATAATTGGATTTGCTTTATTATACCTAATGCCTTTGTCCATTATAAGACAAGCTCCACAAGAACATAGACTTGGGTTAGGCTTTTTTTTTTTTCTTTGCTATATCCCCTGAGCTTAGAATCGTGATTATCAGGTAGTAAGCACTCAAATAATTTTGAAAACAAGAATGAACACCTAGTTAAATAAGTCATGGTTACATGACTTTAAAAAAACAAAACTTAAAAAAAAATACAGGTTTTAAGGCATAGCTTCAAAACTGTTTGACAAGTCTCCCACCAAGAAGTGGAGTTCTACCGGTAGGTAACACCGGGCAGGGGTGGGTTAGTATGACACAGGTGACTGTGTGTTAATCAGTGGTAGTGAGTGAGGAGGGCCTGGAGAAAACAAAGTTACTGTTCCCTTTTTTGAAAGAAAACTAAAACCTGAAAAAAATTTTTTCAATAAACATGAGGTAGAATTGCATTGTCCTGAGACACAAAGGACCAGTTCCACTGACAAGTGAACACTGGGGACTCAAAATTCTGAAAACATTAAGGGAAAGGGAAAATTGGCTTTCTGTTGACTGGCAAATGTTCCAGTGGGGCTTTTTGTTTTCAGCGGGATGTGTTATGTTGTCTGTGCACATACGGGCCAGAGTCTCTGCTGAGTTTATAAAGTTCAGGAAAGATGATCGATAAAATCTTAATTTTTGTTACTTATCTCAGTAAAAGCCCACTGGGACTCCAAAAAACAAACAAACAAACAAAAAACTGGCATCTGTGTCCTCTCCTCTTGAATCTAGCCACCATAACTGCTTGACCAAAAGAATGTAGTGAAAGCACAGGGGGTAAGGGGGAGGTCAAAGTGGGTAAAAGAGGGATAAATGGTGATGGAAGGAGATGTGACTCAGGGTGGTGGTGAACACACAATACAACATACAGATGACGTATTATAGAACTGTATACCTGCAACCTATATAATTTTATAAACCAATGTCACCCCAATAAATTTAATTTAAAAAAGTTTTAAAAAGAATATAGTGAAAGCAACAATAAAACAATCCCCACATCCAGCTTTTAAGAGACTGGAAGATTCCATTTTCTGTTTCTTGGGATGCTGGCTCTTGGAATCCAGCCTCCTTAGTTCCAAAAGATAAAAGGAACAACAAAACTCATTCCCTGGAACATTTGAGGTCTTGCTTCCCAGCAATTGTCATCAGTTTGGCTCAAATGAAACCTTACAAAAAAGTATTTATAGATATGGACAGTCTGACATTTGTACAACTCAAACACCAAGTACCCTTCCTTTCTTAGTCAGTTATGCAAGAAGGCACAAATCTCGGAATCCTATGAGGAAACTGCCGATGAGAACGTGAATTTCTTCCACGTGGTCCACATATCAGTGCTGCTGTGGGATGGTCACTCATGGCACATTAAGAAACCCCTTCTAGCTCTGGCTGGTGTAGCTCTGTGGCAAGAGTGCCACCCTGGGAACAAAAAGGTTGCCGGTTCGACTCCTGGCCAGGGCATATTTCTGGGTTGTGGGTGTGAGATCCATGTATCTCTCTCTCTTTCTCCCTCCCTTTCCCTCTCTCTAAAAATAAGTAAATAAATCTTGAAAGAAAAGGGAAGAAAGAAACCCTTTTTATGTGCTTGGGAATCAACTTTGCTTATTTTTTCATTATACTTTCTTATTGAAATATAACATGTGTACAAAAAAGTGCACAAATCATAAGCACACAGTTATATTCATTTTCACAAAGTGAATGCACCCGTGTGACAATAAGCAAATCACAAAAGAAAATTTCCAGAATCCCAAAAGCAACAATACCAGAATGGACTGATTTTGTCTGTTTTGTACTTTACATAAAATGGAGCCAGACAGTATTATTGTCTGGCTTCTTTTGCTCAACAACATTTTTTGCACAAATATTTTGCTTGCAACATAGTTGTTGCTTATAATAGCAAAGTTTTCATTTTCATTTTGTAAACTTTTTTATTATGTCAGTATGCCGTAATTTATTTATCCATTCTATAGCCAATGGTGTCAAGGAGGAAAATTTTTCCTCTACCTTTCAAAGCTCTTCTGGCTGATCTAATCAAATTAACATGAGATAGACTAGCAAGAGAAAAACAAATTATGGTTGAATAAAATCTGTATCTCCTGAATATATGGGACTCAGGAAAACTGAGTAACTCACCAAAATGTCAGAAGCCATTGCCTTAAACACCACCTTCAGCTAAAGACAAACGAAGAGCCCCAGGTGGTGTGGCTCAGTGGATTGAGTGCTGGCCTGCGAACCAAATGGTAGCCGGTTCGGTGCCCAGTCAGGGCACATGCCTGGGGTGTGGGCTAGGTCCCCAGTAGGGGGTATGTTAGAGGCAACCACACACTGATGTTTCTCTCCCTCTCTTTCTCCCTCCTGTCTCCCCTCTAAAACTAAATAAATAAAATCTTAAAAAAAAAAAAAAAAAACCTTTCACAATGACTTTCTGCTCCTCCATAAGGAAAGCATGCTTGATCCTACCTCGGACACACTTAGCACACACATGGACCTACCACAGGACCTGCTGACATGTGTTCATTTTATTTATTTGTATTCACTGATTTTAGAAAGAGAGGAAGGGTGGAGAGAGAAACATCAATTTGTTGTTCCACTTATTTATGCATTCACTGGTTGCTCCTTCTATGTGCCCTGACCAGGGATTGAACCCACAACCTTGGTGTATCAGGAGGATGCTCTAACTAACTGAGCTACCCAGCCAGGGTTTTTTGTTTTTTTTTTTTTTTCATTTTAGACAACCTCATTTGAACTTTAGGTCTCATGGTAGGAACTCCACAGAGTTGGTTTAGGCACACAGCACATGCAGATTTTGGTGCTTTCCCAAACTTCTTGGTATAAAGGTGAACAATTCTATTACCAGAGGGTTGGGGCAGCCTCCTTTTGTTAGAGGCTATATTGCAGGACAGCCTCCATCAGTATGTCAAACACTGGACTATTCTGGGTGCCTGTAGAAACCATCCCCAGAGAAGAAAAAGGAAAAAAATAAACAACCTCAGTCTGAAGAACAGGTCAGTTCGAGCATCCACCTGGGAATGTGCCTGTGCCCTTCTCTGGGGCACATACTTTTTCTTTTTAAACAATGGAGGTCCCTATGGGGCTTGCAAGCAGAGGCACTGGGCACAGCAAAACCCCTGAACCTGTCCCTAAGGCCCTCTTTCTCTGACTTTTCAGTGAGCCAACAGCAGCCCACCATGGCTCTCTCCTCCCTTCCCTGTTTCACTATCCCCAGATTTAGTAAATGTACTCCCCCACACCACCAAAAAAAAAAAAAAAAAAAAGAATAGATCAATTTAGTTAAACAGCTGTGTCTCATTTCAGGAGGCAGAGATGCAGATCGTGCTCCTAAAGTTAGGCCTACATTGTGTAAGCAAGCAATCAAGTATTTAATGAGAGGCATTTGTATGGAAACAAAGAAAAGCAAAAATTAGTGATTGAAGCAGACTACAATCCCACTCTCTGAGTTCTGATGGCAAATAGTCTAGGAGATTTCTAGGTCAGGGTGGTAGGGTGGTAGCATCTTTGGTAGTTTGAATGTCTCAAATGATGTCATTGGGTATTCAAGTAAACTCTCTAAGCGGCTTACACAGCAACAGGCATCTATGATGAGCTGTTATAGTTACTTCTTTGAGGTTCATATGGAATTGTCTAGTTGCACTTTGCAGGGTTTCAGGGAAAAGGACAGTTCTTGTTCCCAATGATTCCAAGTCAAAGGAAGGGAGAAATTTGGAAATACCAGTTTGGAGAGTTACAGTCAAATATTTGAGGAAATTAGAATTCAAGATCTAGTCCACTTTACAGATAAATAACAAAAACCTTAAAGCAGTAAATAGGACTAGAATTTAATATCATAAATGTGGTATTGAATCATATTTTTCTCTTTAAAATCACCCTCATTTTTACGAAAGATAGCCAAATTAAGACTAACGTATTGCTCTGACCAGTGTGGCTCGGTTGGTTGGGCATTGCCCTGCCAAGTGAAAACGCCGGTTGGATTACTGGTCAGGGCATGTGCCCCAGTTGTCAGTTTGGTCCCCAGTTGGGGCGTGTACGAGAGGTAAATGGTTGATGTTTCTCTCTCACATCAATATTTCTTTCCCTCTCTTTCTCTCTCCCTTCCCCTCACTCTAAAATAAATACATAAAATCTTTAAAAAGATAAATGCTAGAAACTAACTTCAAAAGATCCAGTCTCCAACCTTCAGACACCCCAGCTCTGGGAGATTTGCTGACCTTCAACTGCAGAGCCAGGATGACATGAAGTCAGGATGACACACACCAGACCATAACTTGCCTTGTTGAAATGAACTGTGCTTGTCTGCATGTAGAGAACTTTTTAACCACCTCCCTTGATTTCTTTATTCTGTTTCCCCTCTCCCTCCTTATGAAAACCTCTGCTTACATGCACTAAGATGTTAAGATGGGCCCTGGCTGGTGTGGCTCAGTGGATTGGGTGCCAGCCTGAGAACCGAAAGATTGCTGGTTCCACTCCCAGTCAAGACATGTACCTGGGTTTCTGTCCAGGTCCCCACTTAGGGGTGTGTGTGAGAGGCAACTGATCCATGCACATCGAGGTTTTTCTCTCTCTTCCTCCCTCCCTTCCCCTCTCTCTAAAAATAAATTAAAAAAGAGACATAAGTCCCCATCTTCCAGATGGTTCTTATCTGAACAAAACCACTTTCCTTTACATCAGCACCTGTATCTCAAGTATTGACTTTTAAAGAGGCAGGTTTTAAAGAGGCAGGCAGCCAGGCCTGCATTAGGTTACAATATGATGGTCTGAAATTAAACCATTTTAAGTAAAAGCATTTTATGGTGGGTAGTCGTGTCCTAGGCTGGAATCTTCCCTGCCCAAAGTCAGTCTATATTGTAAGAGAGCCTGTCTTGTCTTTTTGCATCTATTATAACACACCCTTGGAATGTCAAGATAACTTCCCTTTTTCCAAACCCCTCAGGCACAACCACCATCATTATTTTTGTCCTGTTCATTGTTGACTAACTATCCTGTACCCACCTCTGTAAAATAAGTTTGTGTCTATCATTTTACTCTTTTATCCAACCCCAGAGGTTTCCCTGCTTTGCTTTGCTTTCTCCTGCCTCCCTGATCTATCATTGATGAATTTCATGTAACCCCCTTACTCCTCCTGTTTTGACTGTAACCTATAAAATAAAGTGCAAAACTGCCATTATCTGGAGCATTTTCTCAATCCTTTAAGGTTTTTGCTTCCAGGTAGTTGTCCTCAGTTTGGCTCAAATAAACTCATAAAAATTCCTACAAGTTTGGACGTTGCTTACATTGATAGATTACTCATGCAAACTTAATAAGATGTTAGGACAAGTCAGCCATTATTTTAAGTTATTGTTTTTGCTGACAAATTTATAAACTTAGGTAGAATTAAAGTACTTTTTAAATTTATTGAATTTAGAGCGTAAGAGGGAGAGAGAAAGAGAGAGAAACATCAATTTATTGTTCCATTTATTTATACCTTCATTGTTTGATTATTGTATGTGCCCCTGACTGGGGATTGAACCTACAACCTTGACATATTGGAACAATGATCTAACCACCTGACCTACCCTGCTGGGGCCAGAATTAAAGTATTATATATCATGTTGATACCTCTGAAGACATGTCTGTTTTTGTGAAATCAACAAACTAAATTAGCTTTAATTTTGAATATTTTTCCCAAGTCACATGAACATGAGAAGCATTTAGCTTAGTTTCTATATTTCTGAGAGTTTTAGAATGCCCAATTCTTAATTTAGATAAGCACTTGTTTGTTTTTAAGCCAAATAAAGAGAGTTCTTTTACAAATTAGCAATACCATCTAGAGATGGAAAATACCACACATAACACATGTGTACATATATGTAGTTACACATGAACATACAAACAGATGCAAACAAGAGACCTCATGGGCTTCCATAAAAGAAGTGGGATTTGCTCAGATGATGTTTCTCCTCCGATCACCCCTTTTATTTATTTATTCATTTATCTTTGAAGATTTCATTTGTTTATGTTTAGAGAGAGGGGAAAGGAGGGAGAAAGAGCAGGAGAGAAACATCCATTCATTGCCTCTAGCACGGCCCCCAGCCAGGGACTGAATAGGGACTTGGCCCGCCATCCAGGCCTGTGCCCTGACAGGGAATTGAACTGGTGACCTTTTGGTTGGCCAGTCAGGGCCCCCACACCCTTTTTAAAAATAAAAATTATCTTTTTGAAACTTGCAGTTTAAAAAGACAGCCTGTATGAGAGTATCAGATATTTATATATCGAAGTCACAGGGAAAGAAATTCAAGCTCCTCCTAAAAGGATTTTGAGAGGAAGAGGGGAGATTTAGAGATGGTAAAAGGCCCCATGCTCCTCTGTGGCACCATAGCTTTAATTTCTAAGAATTTTTTCATAAAAATTGCAAAATTGTATTTGTTATCATGTCAACAATAAAAAATTTAAATGCAAAATCCTGTCTATAATTTGCAACGAATTTCATTCACTTAAGGATTACGTTGTAATTTCTGCTTTTAATTTGGTAAGTTTTAACAGATTCTCCAAGGGAGGGTGCATGTCAGGCTGCTTCCCTGTTAACCCCAAAACAGGCCAAAGTAAGGAGGCAATAGGTACTAATCTGAGAGCCAGAGAATAGGTACTGAATCAGTGAGCACTGATTCAGACAGAAACCCAAGTAGTGTTTCAATTAGAAGGGAAAGTAAGGGGTGTTTATGAGGAAGGGAAGGGGAAGAATTACATCAATAGAAGGAAAGCACTTGTGTAGGTGTGGATAAGCTAACGCAGAGGTCCCAATTCTAAAGAATGTTTTTAATCTTTAGTTCCTAGTCATGGTATCTGTTTTCCTCTTATCTTTGCAAATAGTTGTTTGGAATACAATGGCTCTTTAGGGCAAGTCCAAAGGTTATTTTGCCCAGTTTTAACATTCGGAACATCTGAGCAGTGAGATGGGCAAGGCAGTTCCTCTGTGATAGCACCTCCGACTCCATTTTAAAGTGGCTCTGTTTATATTATTTTTCACACCTCAGAGAAGCCAGAGCTTCTTTTGTCAACAAAGTCTTAGAGGGTGAGACTTGCATTTTATTTGGAGGAACTTTGTCCCTGGACAGTCAATTGCTTGCCTCAGCCAGATGGGAACAGAGCAGCTTGACAAAATAGTTGTTTGCAGTTGAGATTTTAACCTTTGCCTGTCTCAGGAAATCCCACCCCAGTTTTTTGTTAGGAAGACAGGCACTCATTGGTGCGCTTCTAACACATGTCACCAACTGGAGTGACAAGTAGGAGATTAGATGTTACTCTCCAGCAGCAGTTGTCATGCTTTTCATTTATTTAGTTTATTATTTTTTAATTAAGTTTTAAAATTTCCATTTATTAATTTTGAGCAAGAGTGAGTGAAAGAAAGAGAAAGAGAGAGAAATAAAGGGAGAGAGAGAGAGAAGCATCGATTTGTTGTTCCACTTATTTATACATTCATTAGTTGATTCTTGTATGTGCTCTGCTCTGGAATTGAACTCGAAACATTGGTGTATTGGGACGATGTTCTAACCAACTGAGCTACCCAGTCAGGGCTTATTTTATAAACTTATCTTTTTTTAATTTTTAACGTTTTATTTATTTATCTTTAGAGGGGAAGGAGAAAGGGAGAGAGGGAGAGAAATATCAATGTATGGTTGCCTCTCGTGCGTCCTTTGCTGGGAAGTGGCCTGCAACCCAGACATGTGCCCTGACTGGGAATCGAACCGTGATGCTTTCATTCACAGGCCCATGCTCAATCCACTGAGCCACACCAGCCAGGGCAGGGTTTATTTTATTTTATTTTATTTTTATTCTATTTTATTTTTAGCAGTTTTCATTCGTGATCACAGCAGGATCACAGATATGGGGTCAGGCCTGTGGGTTCCCCTGCAAAGAACCACAAGAACGTCTAGTCCTGCGTGGCTCAAGGAGTGACACGTAAGTAGTTTACATAGTCAGGAGATGCCTGGTGGGACTCAGAGAACTCCCGTTCTTCCAAAGATGCTCTGGAGCTAGTCTTGGAGTAGATTGATATGTCTGTTACATTATGTATGCTTCCTTCTCTTGCTCTCCCTTTTTAATCAAAGGAGCAGTTCAAAAAGGCAATGGTGTCAGTCTAGATTACATAACAGATTTTGGTTTTCACCGTATTAATGTCCCCCACCTTTTGAATTGATTTTTAAAATGGGGGGGGAGAGAGAGAAACATCAATTTGTTGTCCCATTTGTTTATGCATTCATTGGTTGATTCTTGTATGTGCCCTGACCTGAGATGGAACTCCCAAACTTAGAGTTAAGAGACCACTCTACCCTGAGCTGGTGTAGCTCAGTGGATTGAGCTAGGGCTGTGAACCAAAGGGTCACCAGTTCGGTTCCCAGTCAGGGCACATGCCTGAGTTGCAGGCCAGGTCCCTAGTGGCGCCATGTGAGAGGTAACCACACACTGATGTTTCTCTCCCTCTCTTTCTCCCTCCTTTTCCCTCTCTCTAAATAAATAAATAAAATCATAAAAAAAAAAAAAAAAGAGGACATTCTAAACCAACTGACCACCTAGCCAGGGCCATCACTGTATTAACTCTTATGTGTATTCCCCTATATGGCAAAGTGCTGCTTGTTTTCTGCTTATGGTTATGACATAGTTGTCTTTTAAAATAAAGTTTGTGCCTTTACCGGGTAGCTCAGTTGCTTAGAGCGTCATCCTGATAAGCCAAGATTGCAGGTTTGATCCCAGTCAGGGCACTCAAATAAATGAAACAATAAACCAATGTTTCTCTTTCTGTCTCTATCTCTCTTGCTCTCTCTCTCCCTCACTCCCTCCTTTCCTCTATCTCTAATACCAATAGAATAAAAATAAAATAAAATGTGTTTAAAGTGAGCAAATTTAAAGATGATTAAATCAATAATAATTCATGTGAACATACACATATGAGACAAATTGTAAAGGTGATTGGAGCTTTAAGGTGGTAGAAGATGAAAAAATTTGAAGCTGATAGGAAATGACAAATCAACAGGCCTGAATGGAAACTAATCTCAGTCACAGAGGAGTGTGCCATCAGCCACTTCACTTTCTGAGCTTTAGTCTTCTCAAATTAAGATTATTTAGTCTACTTACTTGCAGAAGGGTCTTGAGAACAAAACATTACATCTATAAACATTCTGGCTGGAGTAGAATTTCCATTGATAACTTCATTAGTAGCAATAGTAATAAATAGTATTACAAATGTACATTAAATACACAAACACTAACAGAAACTATTGAGCAAAAAGAAGGTTTTAAGTAAATTTACGATTTTGTGTTGGGCCGCATGCCACCGGTAGGAGTCTAGGTTTGGTCACCCCTATGACTCACCCACCCAGGATCTCAAAACTGAAGCAACTAATTTTAACTCCCAATCCCCCGGGGCTGGTACTTTCACAGGTCAATGGATCAGTTATAGAATGACTGACACGATGAAATTAGCTTAACATTTTTGACGCTAAGAGAGAAGGGGGAAGTTTTTGCATCTGCTAGAGTTTCCCCATTCGCTTGTCCCCGCGCTGAGCTGGTTAAAACTCTCCAGGTTCTTCCTTAGAATTAAGACAGTTCTTTCCAGAAACGCCTTTTCTTGTGCAGCACCTCGGAGATGGCAGTGACAGGTGGATTTTTTTTTGACATTTACTTGGTTGCTGGTTCTTGGCTGTTGCTATTATTTATTTTAAAACTTTCAAACAACTCCTAATGCACCTTTTAAATTTTATATACTTTTATTGTTTACACTATTACAGATGTCCCCGTTTCCTCCTCCTTTCTCCCCCCCCCCTTTATTTTATTTTTTAAGAGAAGTAAACGCTTGGCTTGTTTTAAAATTAACTTGTTTTGTTCTACCTGTGGTATCTACCGCGACCGCCAAACGCAGTGGCAACTGCACAAAAGCGTCCCTTGGTTGGGGGAAGTTGACTGCAGCATGGCCCCCAGGAGGGGCATGGCTCCCCCGGCGGGCAGCTTCCGGCTCGGACCCAAGGTTGTGGGACCCTGTTCTGTCAGGTATCTGTCCCGAGTCTATTGGTCAGCCGAGTGTGGGGGTGGGGTGGAGTGGGTGGGCACGTCAGAGAGGAATGAGAACCCCGTCCCCGGGGTCCCCCTTTGGCTAAGTCAGGCAGGCGCGTCTCTTCACCCAGCTAAGAGCTTTAACACGCACTTGGGTTGTAATACTTTCGACCAGCCAGGCAGACGGTGACCCCAGCCCCATTTTGCAGTTGAGAAAACTGAGGTTTTAAGTGGTGGTTAAGAAAAGTGCTGAAGGACATCCGCCGAGCCTCTCGAGCACAAAAACCTTTCTGGTGATCCATCCCTTCGTGGGCACACCGCGTCTCCCAGAGCCGTCTGCATCTCCCAGCCGATCCGCCAGTCTCTGCAGTGGGGGTGGGGACAGGGAGTTCACCGCTGCTCCAACAGATTTGAGTCATCCGGCCAAGACCCTCGGTGGTGCAGCCAACTCTCCCGCGGACTCGGCCCTGGGGTCCCTTCCGTCGGCAAGCTGTTCCGGACCGCTCAGCCCAGAGCCCAGCGTTCCAGCAGCGCCCTCGACTTGGCGTCGGGTCTCATCACTGGCCTCTGGAGCCTGCGCTCCTGCTGGGAAGAGCCGCGCGACCTTACCGTGCTCCCTGCATCTGCCCCACGGCTCCAGATGAGGGGCCGGATCTCTAGCCTAGCTTAGCCGCAGACCACCCCTCCCCACCCCTCAAACGCAGAGCTGAGAGAGACACGACACCCAGAGTAGGCCCCCGAGGCTTACAGAGGGAGAGCTCCGAGCCCAGGGGTCCCAGCTCTCCGCGCGGCCAGCCACTCGCCTGGGGCGCCCGTTCCGCCCCGCCTATCAGAAGTCGGGGCGGGACAGGGGGTGTGGTCTCGGCTGGCCTGGTCCGGTCTCCAGGGCTATTGGCCTGGGCCGGGGCGGGGCTGGAGGTGCGGGGAGGGTCAGCGCGCCCTCTGCGGCTGGAGCGGCTTCCCCGCGTCAGTCCGCTCTCGGTGCCTAAACCGCCAGCATGACTGACGCTCTGCTGCCCGCGGCCCCCCAGCCTCTGGAGAAGGAGAACGACGGCTACTTTCGGAAGGTTGGTGGCTTGGGGCGGGCGGCGAGCTGCGGGCTGCAAGCTGCGGGCTGCAGATGTCCTTTCCTCCCGGCGGTGGGGGGAGGCCTGGGGGGCGTGAGGCTGGGGTCGACCAGGCCAGAGCTGGAGGGAGCGTGCTAGCCTGGGGCGGCGGGGGCGGAGGCTCGAGTGCGGACGGGTGGGGCGGCCGCGTAGCGTAGAGCAGGTGGCTTCCGGGGCTGGGAGGGTCGCTTGGGGCGGCCCAGCGCAGGTGCGGGCTGATGATGGGCCGGGAGGGTGCAACTGTGGAAGGGACCGGGTCCTCAGCTGCGCTGCGCGTTAGGACCCGAGCGCTTGGCCGGGCCACGGCTGGAGATAGAAGAACCACCCCAGGGCGGGGGGCGGGGGGGGTGGCGGTCTTCTTTTGCCTCTAGAGTGCTTCCAGTATCCGTTTCTTTCATTTTTTAGTGGGCAGGAGAGAGCTGCTGGTGGGAGGTGACTTCGGGCGTGCCCCCCCCCCCCCCCCCCGCCACCGCAGTCGCCTGAGGCGTGAGCGCCGCAAATGTGTGATTTATTTGGTTGTTGGAGAAACCCAGGGCTATGCGGGCTTCGCGGGAACTTGGCTTGTCCAGGAGACCCTCGGTACACGCGCAGGCCTTTCACCCTGGAAATACCAGTCCGCAGCCCAGGCCCTCAAAAAACGACCCCAGCCCGCGGAGCGGGGGTGGGGGTGGGGCGCTCAGGTGCCCGCAGGTGGCAAGGCCTGGGCTACAAAGCTGCTTTTTAAGGCTGGAGTCACAGCGACTCCTTACATCCTTCTTCCCTGCAGGTCCCTGACAGTCTAAAAATAGCCTTTGGAGCTTGGCCAGGCTTGACTGAATGGGTTGACTGTAATTGCTTTTTTATTTTTAATATACATGATCGAAAATGTAATTATAAATAGGGAAGTGAAACTGTTTCCACAGAACAATCAATTCTTAATTGTTAAAAGCTTAATGATCCAAGGGTAAATGGACTTGGCATCTTCCTTCATTTTCCTGGTGAGGCTTTTGCTCACTGAGAAGCGGTGGCCCCACGGGATGGTGGGGACTGGAGGGGAGTCTGGAAACAGGTGAGGACAGAGTGGAGAAAAAATTGTTTTTAAGTGAATTGCTTTTAGCATTAAAAAAAAAGTACTTTTAAGGTATATTTAAGTTCAAAGATGTCATTATGGAATTACAGGATTATAACTTCTAATTATGTGTGGCATTTGGGACAGAGGATCACAGGCCATGGAATTGCAAAAGGAGGCAGGGCCTGGGAATCACTAGATCTTGGTCCTAGGGCCTCAGAACCTGACTGCCACCCCCACAAAATTGCTCTGTAGCCTCCAGCAAGTTGCTCCCTCTTTCTGGGACTTCATATCCTCCCTGAATTGTTTCTCTGAACAGGCAGAGGTCTGAACCTACAGCACCTTCTGGGGGAAATGACCAAAGGAGGAGCAGAAGAGATGGAGAACACCCATGAGGGTTATGTTCCCAGGTCTTCCAGAACAGGTTTTCCAGGGGGAGGATGTGCACAGGAAGGAGTAGATGGCCAGGGAGCCATGAAAGGATGTGGAGTTGGACATTTTTTAGATGCAGTTTCTATGGTGGTGGATAAGAGAATAATGGGTGCAAACTAAGATGAATCACTGGTTTACAATGAGAAGCATCTTTTTGAAAAGGAGCCCTTGTAGTGATTATTGTGCTACATCATACAAGTCCAAAGAATGTTCTTTTATGAGGAAATAAAAGGTGCTGACGTTGAACCCTTCCTGATCTGTGATAGGAGCTAGTTGACCTAAAACAAATGCTCCTTTAAATGAAAGGTAGAGAAGGGTGAAGAGGGGGAGATAGAGCACATCAGGTAGAGGGAACAGTATGGGCAAAGGCATGCAATTGTGAATGCTTGTGATGTGGAGGGGTAAGTGCTTTCTGGATACACAGGAAGAGAGCTGGGGATCCATCCAAGTGTTTAGCAGGAGTAGGCATGTGAGATTCATGTCACAGAAGATAACTTCGACAGCTGAGTTGTTGATTGGCAGGGTATTGAGAGGCAATGGTAGAGTCAGGCAGGGAGGAATTGGAGTTGGGAACCTAGGAGTTAGCCCCCTGTGAGCTCCATTTTCTCTACCCTTCCTACTCTAATACATGGTCTACTGATGACTTTTCAGTCAGTAATATAAAGTGCTGTTTATATCACTTTGTGGTTAAGTGCCTCACCACCCATCCTACCTACCAGCTTGCACCCCTACCTCAGGCTGAAGGCAGTGATCCCAGTGAAGAGGCTGAAATGAGAGCCTGAACAACAGCAGTGTCTGCAGGGAAGGGAAGAACTCATGGACAAGATATGGTTGGGAGGTGGTGCTGACAGGAATCCAAAATACCTTCTTAGGTGTCTGAGTGGATGGTCATGTGCCTCACTGACATGGGGGACCAAAGAGGTGGGTGTGGCAGCAGGTGGAATTGAGGCCCCCCCATATGGTGGTCCCAGTGGGGAGTTCATTCCATGGACCTGGTGGCCCTGAGAGCACCCTGGGTGGAGATGTGGCTTTGCGGGGGGTACCAGTGTAGGTTATTGTGAAAAAGGACCCAAGACAGAAGGGAATAGTACCTCCACTTAAGGGACAGGCAGAGAGATGGGAGGCAAGCCAGGAGGGTGGCAGCAGTGTCGAGGAAGCTGAGAGTATGGAGTCTTTTTATTTTTTTTCTTTATTTTATTTTCTTCCAGGACTTTTTTTTTTTTTTTTTTTTTGCTTTCAGATAGAGGAAGTGGAGTGGGAGGAAAGAAAGAGAAAGAAACATCCAGTACATGCCCTGACTAGGAATCAAACCCGAAACCTAGGTATGTGCCCTGACCAGGGATTGAACCTACAACCGTTTGGTTTGGAGGACAGTGCTCCAACCAAATGAGCCACACTGGTCAGGGATAAGTCAGGACAGAAGAGAGTCTTTTTAGTGGAGAGGTGAGGTTGACAAGTCAGAAGACTTAAGTCTTTTAGGATTTAGGATTTAGATCTTTGGGGGTTGATAGTAAATGAGTGGGTGGAGATTTGGAAGCAAAAATTTGTGTGGCAATTGCAGGGGGGAAAGGGCAGAAAAGATAGCTGTTGGAGAGAGATGGGGTTAGAAAAGAGAGAAGAAGGCGGGTTTTTTTAGAATGAGGAAGTCTAGAGCCTTTTTAAAGGCCCTAGAAGATGTGCCTCACTGAAGATGATTTCATGAAGATGAAAACATTGGGTGGGCTGGGTTTGCTGATGATTCAAGGGGTAGAAGAGAAGCTGTGGGGCAGTCCTAAGAGGAAAGTGGGGAGGGCAGGATTGGAAATAGCTGCTGCATTTCAGCTGGGTGAGCCAACCAGGAATGGTGAGGACCCTTCAGGCTGGACGTGCAGCCAGAACATCATGCAGCTGTTCCCCAAGCAGGCTCTCCTATCCTGTCTTTGGACTTTTGTGATTTTGCCCACCCTTACAGGACCAAATTAGTTTCTGCTAAATTCAAGCTTGTCTTTCATCCTGTTATCTGTATCCTACCTTCCCCTTCCTCTTTTCTTGAAAATGCCATTCTAGCCCTGTCTGGTGTGGCTCAGTGGATAGAGTGCTGGCCTGTGAACCAAAGGTTTGCTGGCTTGATTCCCAGTCAGGGCACATGCCTGGGTTGCAGGCTAGGTCCCCAGTAGAGGGGTTGCATGATGGGCAATCACACATTGATGTTTCTCTCCCTCTCTTTCTCCTTCCCTTCCCCCCTCTCTAAAAATAAATAAAATTTTTAAAAGAAAAAAAGAAAACAAAAATGCTATTCTGCTCCATTCTTTCCAAAAGCATTTATTGAGGGACAGCTCTGAGCCTGATTGTTGTCAGGTCCTGGGGTGCACTCCACCCTGACTCAGTACAGGTCCTGTTCGCATTGCGCCTCATATCCTGCATTGCCAAGTAGTCATGGGAGTTGGTACTTTGTCTGATAGCTGGGCCCGTGCTTGGACAGGAACCGACTTTTTTGCTTTAGTCCAGAAAGCAAAAAACGGGGAAGGGGTCTGTCCACAGTCCGTATCTACAGCTTCAGGTCCGTTTTGTGTGACTTGTGCATACAGTGAAGACTAATTGCCTAAAAGTCCACTGTGCTGGCTGAGCCTGGTCCCTGAATATATGAGACAATCATTGGCAGAGAGGGAAGCCCACTGATAAGTCAGGATCTTCTTGGGTTGTGCGTGACTTGGCTGTATGGAAACCAAGGACGCAAACACAACTTAGCCCCAGGTCTGGCATAGGCACCCCCCAGTACAGACCCTGGCGTCCTGGGCTGACAGCATGGGGGTCTCTGGATTAAAAACAAAAAAACAGAACAATGGTCTGTCTGGTCTATCGCCATATGTTTCCCTCTTCTCTGGTTTCTCACTGTTTTTTCTTTCTTTCTCTACATTAATGTGTTTACATGAAGGCACAGCTTTGTAAGATTAGCACTACAAATTACTTTCTTAAAAGAACGACCAGTGGAAATAGAGCTGCTTTTCCCCAGATTTGTGTGCTCATCCTAAGGAAAGTCTTGGAAGAATGTGTGTTCTGGCCTGTAGTTAATGCAGAGTAATGCAGGCTTCCACCACACTGCATCCTGAGAGCAGGGCCCGTCTCCAGGGCTCTCCAGGGCTCTCCAGGGCCCTCCAGGTGTTGCGGTCCCAAAACCCGAAGTAAAACCTGTTTTGGGCCAAGAAAAACTAGAGAAAGCCTTTGCCCAGGACTGTTGAAGGGCCTAAACAAAAGGGTTTAGCACTGAGTGGAAGGAGAGAGTCGGCACAAAGTGCAGCATTGTCAGTCCTTATCTCTGCCTCTGCGTCCTCGGGGAATGATAATGACCCAAAATGAATTTAGCTCCATTGTTTTTACTCAAGAGCTGGAGGAGAAGTTGTTTCTTGTTCTCCAAACCTCCTGGCTGGACAGGGCCCCAAGGTTCACCGTGTCCTGGTTTATGGCCGCTGTTTACTCTGTGCCTACTGGAGCCTCCAGCACCGAAGGCAGTAGATTTTTTTTTTTTCCAAACCCAGAAGCTTCTAGTTCTTTCCCTGCACTATTCATCTTAGTGGAGTGTAATTTCATGTGATACATGTATGTGGGGAAGCCTGCTGGGCTGATCCTCGGAGCACAGGTCATGGGGGCTCATCAGCTCCGACTTTACTGGGTGGGGATGCTGTCCCTCCAGGTATTTGGACCCATCCCCTTGGAGCCTTGAATCCTTTCCTGAGGGGAGGGGAGGGAGGAGGAAAGATGTGAAGGGTTGTGATGCTGTCTCCTCCGCACCCCAGATCCCACACGGTCAGAGACAAGTCCTAAAACACAGACTGCCTGTACCCAGGCTGACGGTGGCCTCGGTGACGGTCTGCCTAGCTGCACTGGTGCTCACTGACAAATACCTTCTCACAATGTGGGATCCTGGCCAGGAGGAGTCCCCTGGCAGAAACAGAATTTTCATGGTGACTCAGAGGAGAGTCAACCTGATGAGCTGTAACACTGTAAATGTCCCATGCTTCCGGGGACTATTTGGACCGATTCCAGGAAACCACCTGATGAGACTCAGCATTGGCTTTAGGCTGATCACCACTTCCTCGTTTGGCTCAGGTACCAGAGTCTCGTGACACAAAGCCTACATTGGAGGTGGCCACAGAGGACAGTGAAACTGTAGGTGTAGCCCAGCCAGAGGACTGAGTGTCACAGCAGGCAGCAAGGAGTGCCAGCAGGAGCATGGTCTCTGGTTCATAGCCCCAGACAGGGAAAGAGATGCAAGCCCTTCTAATCTGGTCAGACCCACGAGCTCACTATGGCCATAGGACCTCAGAAAGCCCCAGGGTTCAAACTGGGTTGTAAGAAGAAAAAAGGCAGGTGATTGAAAGCCACTTGAGAAGTAGTTATCTGCAAAGGTAACAAATAGCTGTAGAAAAGGTCATTACAGAAATGTACAAAACACACATCCAGCCCCCACCCCACCCCACCCCGTCACCCTCTAGATCAGGACTGTTAGCTGTTGGTGACTGTTGGTTGAAGTAAGCAGGTCATTAGTCATTAGGTTGGAAGTACATTTGATTCATGGAAATTTTAGTGATTGTAAATCTTCGTTATTCATTCAGCATGCTGAAAAATAACTGAGTGGCACGCAGCAGGTGTTTATGAAGATTTGTAGAACTGGCTGAACAGAGCCTCTAGTTAAAGATTACGGCTGAATGCAGATTCATAGTGTGGGTGCATGGGTTGAGGTGCTGGAGCCGTGCACCTGAACCTCGGCCTGCAACCCTGATGGAGATCCGGGAAGGGCAGGAGGGCTCTTTACAAGATTCATGTTTTAAATTTTATGGATGTGCAAAAGCTGGGTTCTGTTCATCCAGCCTGCCCTGAAACTCTAGTGTGAGGTGAAGAGTTTGATGAAATGTGTGTGTGTGTTGCAGGGTATTGCATATTATTTATGCGTTTTTTGGTTGACAGCTCCTGGCTAACTCATAAACAATTCTATTTCCCAGTTTGGTGTTTGAGTGAGAAATTTTGTAACTAGGAAGGAGTGAGAAAGGTAGAGAAAATATCTGCACTAGAGAAGCAGTGGAAAGCACCTGCTCTCCCATGCCCTGTGTGATGGTGTCTAGCCAGGAGACCCTGCACTGTCACCCCTTACTCAGTCTTACTTCTGGCCTGGGGACCCCAAGGTCACACCGTGTCCCCAATTTGCTGCAGACACATCTACATGTTGGGCTTTATCTGTGGCTGCATGTAAGAAGGACCCCACTGGTTCTCCCGGTGGGGTGGGGGTGGGGGTGCCAGATGCCAGGTACTGCCCAGAGCAGGCCCCCAGTCTGGGAGGAAAGACTGATCCATTCCTTCTGTGTCTGCCCCCCCGGTGTCCTGGCCTATTTACCTTTTCAGAGCCAATCTCTGCAGGTGTAAGTTAAGTGTCCTCTTTCTTTCAAATCAAGTGCCTCCAGTTTTTGCCAAGGTGCTGTTCTTTCATACTTGTTTCCCAGCTGAACAATCTAACTGTACACTAAGGACGTGTGGGTGTATGTTGACCAATATAGTTTTCACTCTAGGTGGGCTTATTCTAAGTTAGGACTTTTTAAGTTGCAGGTACCAGAAAAATCCAATCCAAAATGGCTTAAGAAGATAAATACTGGTAAAGCATCCCTAGAATGAATTTCTACTTGCACTGAAAAGGGACAAACTACTAAGTGCAACAATATTGATGAATCTCAAATATTGGGTGAAATAAGCTAGACATGAGAAGATACATACTGTATGATTCCATATATGTGAAGTTCTAGAACAGACAAAAGTCTATGGTGATAGAAAGCAGAGTATTGGTTGCCTGGCAGTGATGTAAATGCTCCATTTTTTTAAATTGGGGCAGTGGTTACACAGGTTTATACATTTGTCCAAACTCAATGAACTATACCGTGTGTTTTGGACCATAAGACACACCTAGGTTTTAGAGGAGGAAAATAGGGGAAAAATTTTTGAAGCAAAAAATGTGGTAAAATATTTAATAACATAAATAACATAATATTTCACCAATGTAAATGTAAACAGAATTTGACAGAAGCATTAACAACCATTATTCCTCCCAAATTGGGGGGGTGGGTTTGCGGGGAGTGCGTCTTGTAGTCAGAAAAATAATGGTACTTAAAATCTATGTATTTCATTATATGTAAATTATACCTCAGTTTAAAAAGTGAATGCATTGCCTCCTGTAACTGAGGAGTCCAGAGGAATGGCTTCAGGCCCAGCTTGATCTAGGGCTCAAATGGTTCCATCAAGATTCAGTTTCTTAACTCTGTTCCCCTGGGGTGGCTTCATTTCTGGGAAGACACTCCCCTGCTCTGGTAAGGTGACTACCACTGCCCAGCCTCATGCCCTGCAAAGTACGCAGCTGACAGGGAAAATGAAGTCTGAAGGGTTCTGATGGTCCATTGTCAGGTGCTCACCCTGAACCAATCTCAGGACCAGGTGCCTTTGATCTTCCTAATGTCCAGGCATGAGTCAGATGTTCTTCTCCTTGGGAAGGAGGTATGGGAGTGTGGACTTACCACGTCTGACCATCCTGGGCTGTGAGGAGGGAGAGTGGAACACATGTCACTGTGCCCAAAGGATGTGCAGTGATGCTGGGCAGCCCTCAGCCAGGGTGCCTGTGAGGGGTGTCTGGGTATTGGCAGGCGAGCTGCCCCAGCATTCCCACACATTCCCGCTGCTCACATTGCCTCACAGCCAATCATCTTAGAGTGCCAGGATGGACACGGGCTTAAGTCCCATGCCCACCCTTACTGCCTCTACTTAACCTCTCAGTAGCTCACCTATCTTCTAACCCTTAGAGCGTGGGATCGGAGATTCTGGGTCCACATCGACTGTCTGACACATAGGAAATACCCACAGAGTGATGGAGCTGAGGTATCACTTGCCCTTGAGTGTTGGCTGTTGGACCGTCCTTCCATGTTTTGAAACTGATGGCAAATACCCAAACTTTAGTGTGGTGAGGGAGCTGACAGACCCCACATAGGGGAAAGACTCACCTTCCTGTAAGACTTGCAGACAGTGGTCCTGGAGGCCAGGACAGTTCAGTTGCCCTTTCCTGTTCCAGGTGCCCAGCCTAAGCAGGTACTGCCCTGGTCCCTGGCACAAACTCCAGTTTTGGAGCAGCTCTACATCCTATTGTAAACCAATCAAGCACTAAGAAGTGGGCAAGGATTGTGGGTTCCCACCAGCAGAGAACCTCTAAAAGGGGCCAGTGGACGTGGATGGCTAAACAGCCTCTGGTGATCTTGGGGGTGGGGGGGTCTGTCTCGCTGTCTTGTCCAGATTCATTTCTCAAGGCTCCGGGAAGTTTCCCAGTAACCCGTGGGCGTTTCTGGTGTCTCCAGCAGTCCCAGCATTCTTACTTGTCAGTAAGAAGTAATTTCATTTGTGTCCAATTACTCAGTCAAATCTAATCCTAAACATTCCAATGCCTTATCTAGAAACTTGACCCCACATCTGTGGGCTGGTTAGGGTGTAGCCATTCCAGGCCGGCCAGAAGCTGAGTAAAGTATAGGAGCAAGAAAAGTTCTTATCCATGAGCTGGAATGGCTGCTTATCTTAGCTCTGGGAATGTACATAAAGGAATCAGTTATTAAAGCTTCTCTGTCAAATGGAACACTGCTTTCATGAACCAGGTAATTCTGTGTCAGATTGAACTATCCCTTACAGTAATTTTAGGAAGTGGAAAAGGAAAGAGGCTGGCAATTATTTTAGCCCTTTAATATTAAATTAGCTTAATATTAAAGATGGTTTAATCATATCTGAAAAAAGACAATTAGTTTCCTGATTTTTATTTTAAATCAGGGATCATTAACAATTTGAAAGATGTTGACTTTAAGATCATTCCAACTTAGGTTCTAAATCTCTGTGTACTTTGAAATTGGAGGGCTGTGTAGGGGACAGGTTGGTGGCAACAAGCTGGGAAGTGAGAAGGAGAAATCTTTGTGGGAGGAGAAACATAACTTGTTTCTGACTTGCTTGTCCAAAGGCCACTGATATGGGGATCCCTGAGAAGGTTGGGGCTGTAGATAAACCACTTCTCCCTCCTCCAGGTGGAGGCCATGGGTGTGGTGCGGACAGAGGTGGGGGACGTTGGGTGTGTAAAGAGCTGCCAGGGCAATGACGCAGCTGGAGAGAAGGGGCAGTCCTCTCACTGATACTGCCCACCAGCCACTCCCAGTGCCTCACCACAGCCCCACCAGTGGGCAGTACCTCAAGATCAGCTTCAAAAAGGAATGGAGCCTTCACTCACATCCCAGGGCTTCTACCTGCTGGGTGGGAATCAAACTTTTATTTGGATCTTAAACTTTTCAGAATGAAACATTGTAATCCAGATATCCCAGGAAATAATGGACAGAACAGGTAATTCATTAAGAAATTCAAGTGATCAATAATATGTGGAAAAAAAAATGTTTACCTTCACTAATAGTAAAGGCAGATTGGAAGACGAGGGTACCTGTTTTTGCATATCATCTTGGCACAGGCATTGACTGGTATAGTTCAGTTGGTTGGGCATCATTCCATAAATTGAAAGGTTGCTGGTTCAATTCCAGGTCAGGGCACATGCCTGGGTTGTGAGTTCAGTCCCCAGTTGGGGTGTGTGCGGGAGGCAACTGATCAATGTTTCTCTCTTGAATCAATGTTTTACTCCCTCTCTTTCTCCTCCCTTCCCCTCTCTCTAAAAAGTAAATAAGTAAAATCATAAAAAAAAACAAACAAACCTTGGCACAGATGAAAAAATAATACTTTTCAACTCTACAAGTAAGTTGAGACAAATAATCCAGTTTAAAAATGGGAAAAAAAACCCTGGCTGGTGTAGCTCAGTGGATTGAATGCAGGTTGCGAACCAAAGGGTCACTGGTTTGATTCCAAGTCAGGGCACATGCCCAGGTTGCAGGCCAGGCTCCCCAGTGCGGGCCATGTGAGAGGCAACCACACATTGATGTTTCTCTCTCTCTTTCTCCTTCCCTTCCCCTCTCTCTGAAAATAAATAAATAAAATCTTTTTAAAAAATGGGCAAAAAATCTGAATCAATATTTCTTCATGTATACAAATGACCAATAATAAGCACACAAAAAGATGTTTGACATCATTAACTCTCAAGGAAATGCAAATCAAAGCCACAATGAGATAACCACATCCTGTAGGTTGGCTGTAATAAAAATGATGGACAGTTAAAAGTGTTGATATGGATAAATTGTAACCCTTGTACACTGTTTGTGGGAACGTAAAATAGTATGGCCAGTATGGAGAATAGTGTAATAGTTCCTCAAATAGTGAAACACAGAATTAACCATATGACACAGCAGTTCTACTCCTAGATATGTAGCCAAGAGAAAGGAAAGCATACGGCCACATGAAAAGTTACACATAAATAAGCAACCTTATTCACAATAGCCAAAAAGTGAAAGCACCCCCAAATGTCCATCAACTGGCAAATGGATGAGTAAATGTGGTGGGTCTATACAGTGAAGTGTTAGGGACAAAAGGGAATGAAGGACTGATATGCTAGCTACGTGGATGACCCTAGAAAACAGGATGCTGAGTGGCAGAAGCCTAGTACAAAGACTGCATTTTGTATGATTGCATTTATATGAAATGTCCAGAATAAGCAAATACCATGTCTGTCCAGAAATATCCAGTCATGTACTATGAAAAATAGAGACTTTTATTGAAGAAGATACGAGATATGAGAAAGATTGTACGCAGGACAGGATGCCTCAGTCCCCTCCAAAGTAGGCACCCTGGGACCTCACACAGTTCTCCCAAACGCCATTAGAGCCCTGTCATATTTTCCTGAAACTCATTGATGGTCTGAAATCTCTTCCCTTTCGAAGCTGATTTTAGTTGTGGGAAAAGTCAGAAGTTGTAAGGTAACAAACCTGGGCTGTAGGGCAGCTGACTCACCTGGGCGATTTGATGCTTTGCAAAAAAAAACTCTGCATAAAGTCCGATGCATGAGCAGGTACGTTGTTGTGATGAAGCTGCCAATCACAGTCGCCCATAGCTGCAGCTTTCTGAATCATCCCAATACCGGTAGTTTCCATGGACAAATGTTCAAGCTTAGTACAAAATTTGATGCAGATTCATTGCTCTACTCGCTGTCATTTTGAATGTGACAGCCACACAGCACACTTGCTCACTCAACGGCATCTACTGTCCCCACTGACTAGTGCAGTGAAGTTGTCATTGTTCACACAGGTGCATTCCAGTCTGCTCTCCTTGGCCGCCAGGTTACATCCAAGTAGTGTGAACCCTCAAACTGTTCTCGTTATATTTAACAATGGCTGGAGTTTTTCCAGACAGACCTCACATATACAAACACAAAGTAGATTAATGGTTGCCTACAGCTCGGGGAAAGGGAACAGGAAATAGGGATGCTTTTCTTTCCTGGAGAATAATTGGGCTCTGGTGTGTGGGGGCCCTTAAAGAGGTTAGACCCCATCACGCTGCCCTAGAAATAAACTTAAAGGAAAAACTTGAGGTTTATAAAGCTTCATGCTTACAGTTATACATCAAATAATTATATAATAGCAGATGCTTGGAAACAATCTAACTGTCCAACTATATGGAAGTGGTAAATCCTAAAAAAGGAGTAGCCCTGGTTGGAGCATCATCCTGACACACCAAGGTTGTGGGTTTGATCTCCTGTCAGGGCACATACAAGAAACAAACAGTGAATGCATTAGAAAAGTGGGGCAACTAATCAACAATTCTCTCTCTCTCTCTCTCTCTTCCCCCCTCCCTTCATCCCTCTGTAAAATCAACAAATAAAAAAAGAGGGGGCAATATTATACAGTCATTAAAACCATTGTTTTGAGGAGCATTGCGTAATAAAGGAAGTTTTCGTGATAGACTGTGAAGTGAAAAAACATGATAACCTTTATGTGCCCTGTGAGGAAAGGGTTAACACAGCAGGCCTGAGGCTGCTATCCTTAAGAAGGCTTGCTTGCAAGGTTGCTGCCTCCCACCCACATCAGGCCCCTACCCTGGCTCTTCGGAGTGTTGCCTCCATCCCCTAACTGATAAGTTTGGCTTACAGTGCCTAGACTGTTTGTAAAAACCACGTGGTTTATAATGAACACCTGCTTCTGGAAGCCTACAATTTTGGAGTTTCAGTACGTATTGGGCAGGAGGGTGCCTTTATGATCAGCCCCCAATAAAACCCCTGGGCGTTGATTCTCAAATGGGCCAACCTGGGCAGAGACATTGCATCCCTGTCCCTGGGAGGAGAGAGTGCTCACTGTGAACTCTCATGGGAGGCAGTGAGAACAAGGAAGCTTGCACATGGATTCCTCCAGATCCGCCTCTGTCTTTTTCCCTGTGAGCCATCTGTGCATCCTTACTCAGCAGCTGTCAGAAATCTTAGCCATGAGTGCAACTGCACGCTGTCTCCTGCCAGTCCTAGCGAATCTCTAAACGTAGGGCTCATCCCGGGACTCCTGACACAGCCACTAACGTAGAAGAATAACATGTATATAAAATACCTGGGGAGGAAAGAAAACAATTTACAGTGGCTGCTCTGGAATTGTGTTATAAATGGCTTTTTAAAAAAAATACTTTCCCATATTTCACATATTTTCCGTGTTGTTACTTTTATTTTCAGAAAAATTTAGTTTTAAAATCATTTTCTGGTACATTAATTGTTGTCATTGATTTTACAGTGGCTGACCTCTGATGGGGCATCTCTCCTTGTCCTGTAGGGTTGCAACCCCCTTGCACAAACTGGCCGGAGCAAACTGCAGAATCAGAGGGCTGCCTTGAACCAGCAGATCCTGAAAGCTGTGCGGATGAGAACTGGAGCAGAAAACCTTCTGAAGTAGGTGTCTGCTGGCTCCATGGACTCAGCTGGGAGCCCGGCCTCCCCTGAGGCCTGCCATCTATTCCCTAAACTCGTAGGCTTGCCCAGCTTTCTGTCCAACTCTCAGTTTTAGCTTTGGGTTTCCTTCTCATTTCTGGCACCTGGAGCAGGCCCTTTCTTGGCTAGAACTTGGTTGTGTTGGAGACAGGTATTTCACCCAGCCTGTCCATGTGTTTAGGCATACGGGGGCCCAGGGGGATGTCCAGTTATTGTATTCATGTTTCTTTTCTCTGCTTTCTGTGGGACACATCTACTTTCTCTACTGCCTAGCACTGTGCCTGGTCTAGAATCATTATTAGTGAATGCGTGTTGAATGTATGAAGAAAAGGGAGGCAGACAGGAGGGAATGGAGGTGTTTCTATTGCCAGCATCCATCCCTCTAATGAGAGGGGCCCAATACAACCCGACACTCCTGGAGCACTTATTTATTATACTCTGGTGGTAAAATGGTTACTTATCAAGCATAGAACTCAGTGAAGCCTCCCCTGTGTCACAGGCAGCTATCGCCCTGTCCTCACCCTTCAGTGTAATGCAAGCCCTGTCCTCACCCTTCAGTGTAATGCAAGACCACGTGCCAGCTTCCTCTTCTGAACTTCCTTCAGAGTTCTAGGACCAACTCTTGTCAGCCCTGTGCCACCTTCTGTTCCTGGTAGTTGAGGCAGGCCCTATGCCTGCTGCCCAGGGAAGTGAGACAGATGCCTCCCGGAGCCTACGAAAGAGACATGGAGTGCTTGCAGGAACCGGGAACCCGGAAGCCTGGCAGCATGTGGCTATGGGTGTTCCCAGTGGTTCAGCCTTAGGGAGCCCAGGTGGCTCAGAGGTTGTTGGGAAAAGCTTATATACCCAACCAGGTGTTTATAAAGGAGCCACAATACTCTGGTAGTCACAGATACATGTGATTGGCTGGACCAACTCTTCCACATAGGGGCGACTCACCTGAGCATTCAATAAACAGGAGGTGGGTTTCTGACTGTGAACTTGGGCTAAATTCATTTCCGATTCATTCTGCATTTGGTCCTTAGGAGAGATCTCTGAGATACTAAGTGGGGAAATAAAAGGTGCAGGACAGCATGCTTTGTGTTTGTTTTAAAGGACTTGTACATATGCTTTCGTTTATGCGCAAACTATTTCCAAAAGGGATGAAAAAATAAGCTGTTACTAGAGTTGGCTCTTGGGAGCAAGACTAAGGTTAGGGGGAAGGTGACTCTCCTTTTCATTCTATCTTCTTCAGTGTTTCAGTGTTCTTTTACAAAGCACATGAATTACTTTCATTTTTTTTATTGTGGAATACTGCAAAGGCCTAGAAGAATCATATAAGCACCCCCCGAACCGGCCACCAGGTCAGCAGTGACAGAGCTACGCCTGTGAGGGTTCTGTCACTCGTGGGCTGGCAGAGGACACAAGTCTGAGGGTGGCCAAGCACCTGGGAACCTCTTCTCCAGCTACTTCTGTAACAGGGTGAAAGGGAGGTTGTTACTGGAGGCGACTGGGAAAATATTGTAACATTTCACCTTTTAAAATGTCTGACAATGTTCCTGTCCCCAGAGAAGGCTGGGGACTGTCTGGTCCACAGCACTGTGGACCACGTGTGGCTAGTGCAACTCCGGAGAGGCCTCTGTTTTCAGGAGTGCCTGCCGTGTGCTGGGCTGGCTGTGCCGGCAAGGCCGCAGGCATGGTCCCTTGGTATGCTGTGGCTGCGGGGGGTTTTTGTTGACACTCTGACAGGCCATCTCTGTGGCCAAGAGGACAAGTGGGCAGCCGTGACTCTGGCTTCCCCAGAAGTGGGCTACAATTGATTTGCCTGTTCATTCACTTTACAAATTGATTTGTTGAGTACTACTAAGTGCCGAGCAGTGTCTGAAGTACAAGGATAAGGCTGCAAGCAATTCCGATGAGACTGCTTTCATGATTCTTAGTCTCTTGTGGGGGGACCCTAATACCCTAGTAAAGAAATCTGATCATGTCAGGAGGTGGTGTGTCTAGGATATTGACGAGAGGGAAATGTGATAGAGGTGGCCATGGCCTTAGAGACAGAGGGTGGTCAGGGAGGCCCTCTCTGACCAGAGGGTTTGGTGTTTCCAAGGTGGGAACTAGGCCAGTTTTGTCTGTCTCACTCTGTTAATAACGCCAGCAAACAGCCTCCCTGAGGCTCCTAGGCTCAGGCTCATTGTGAAGTCGGCAGTGGTTGTGCTGGAAGGGGTGGAGGCAGAGGGGTGTTGTTAATGATTCTCACAGTGACCTAAAGGTTCAAAGTGCCCCTCTCTGGAGAATGTTGTCAAAGGAAACCCTCCAGGTATTTATTAATCTGACTCTACAGGTACCAGTGGTTTCCCCAGAACAAATCCAGCAGTTAGCCGAGCCCAACTCTAGCCCTAGGGGTGTGCTGGGCTGTGTATGAGGTGCCTGGCCCTGCTGGGAAGGAGTAATTTCATTTGTAAGTTGGGCACTGCTGCGTGTCTGTCCATTGGTCTGTTTTCAGGTTCACGCATGACCCATCAAAGCCCCCAGATGAAGGTAGAGCAGTTGGAATACGTTTGGGGGCAGGACATTTGGGAAGGTGTCCCCTGAAGTGCAGAAATGCAAGGGTCCTGGTCCCTTACCTGCATTGGTAAGGGGGCTTCGAGGCTGGGCAGGCACTGTGAGGAGCCAGGTTTTGTACCCCTTCAAGTTCTTCTCTGATCTGTATCAGCCAAGAGTCCATGAGCTTCCTGGACTTTGATTAGGAAATACCGGCTATTTTAAATACACTTTTGCAGGCTAAGCAAGGACAATATTCTCTCTCTTTTCCCTGCTCCCTTCCCTTCCTTGAGAAAAGCTGGGGTAGAAATGTGATGACGTTTCTCTGAAATGCAGATGGTCTTTGTGAAATTTAAAACAAGTTGCCATATAGTCCAGCTTTAATTGTTTCTTTGAACAGGGGTAGGTAAGTCATTTAAACTCTTTGGGCTTCATGGTCCCCTCTCATACTGGTAGCTGTTGGGCTGGACCAGGGGTGGGCCACTCTGAGGCCTACAGGGTCCTGGTGGGCATGGAAAGGAATGAAGGGTGGGACTGGTATTGTGAGACAATGGGGAGTGGTAGGGACTGTGGCAAAGTTCAGGACATATGTGTTCTTTGGAGGGGACACAATTTGCCCTATTTGGAGGGCAGAGCCAGGGTTGTGAGGTCTTATGATTTTTTTTTTTTTTAGGAGAAGCTAGAGATCTGACCTTTTAAAATTGTTAATCTTCTAATAGTTGAATTTTTAAATATTAGCAGGTAAGGGAAAGTAACACCCTGAGAGCCAAATGAACCAGTCCCACAAACCTCTGGTTTGTGACCTCCAGACCGGAGGGTCGTGAGGGTCTGGGCCGGGGCAACCTGGACTGTCTTTGGCCGCAAGGAGAGTGACTTAAGGTTCATGACTGCTCACACTGTCATTTCTGCAGGGGCTGGTGTGTGTCTATGCAGTGGGGTGGGCTAGCGCTACACGCCTTTGGGGCCTGCTCCAGCTCTGCGAACTGCCTCCCTCCGTGAGAGGTGAGCTAGGGGCGGATGTCCCGTCCAACTGGCTGATCTGCTGCCTCAGCCCAGTGCCCACAGGAGGGCACCAGGCAGCATGGGCTCCAGCCTCCTTGAGTCCCTGGCAGAGCAAGATGTGGGGTCAGATGGATTAAGGCCAAGCTGCTCCAGTAAGGCCTGTGAAGCTGGTGCAAGCCTGTGGTGGTGCTTATTCCTAGAGGGACAATTTTACTAAGATTGGGAAAAAATGACACTAAAACCAATGGACATATATGGGGTGGAATGCAAAATTCACATGCATTTTTAAAGATAACACATGGGAATGTTCAAGAAATTTTGGACTTGGAGCAGAGAAGCCTTCATCACATAGGGGCTTCTTATGGTGGAAAAGGCTTCAGAAGCTTCAAATTGAAGGAAACCTCAGTTTGTGGAGATGTGGTCAGTAGCCCCAGGAAACAGCTGCATGTGGCTTTCCTTCCCCTCCTCACACTTGGTGGGTTGATCACTCGGACAAAGTAAGTTGCACACCATCTAATCCTGGACTTTTGCAGTATGTGCATGCTCTTCATGAAAAATCCAAGGGAGTAGGCCTTCTCTTGGTGGTCTAGGGGGGCTGTGGAGACTCTTGGCAGGAAAGGGCTGAAACGCATGCTGCCTCATCCTGGTTGGCCACAGGGCCTCTTAGCTACCAGGCAGCGGGGCCTCAGAGGATGTGCACAGCCAAGGCAGAGCTGTTCCAGTAGGCCCATGGAAGCCATTCATTTTTATCTGGAAAGGCAGTGCAGATGCAGGCACCAGTATTGAGGGTACCAAGGCTGGTCTTAGTTCCTAACTTGAGCTGATTCTATCCTTGTCCGTTGCCCCAAGCTGTTCCGCCAGCCTGGGCACAGGGGAGCTGAGCATGTGCACCATATTGAATTCATGTACCTTATTGAAAAGCCACTTTCTACCAAGTTCTATGAGTCAGTGAAAAATCATTACCTGTTCTAGAAAGAGCTCAAACTCTATAGTTGATTTCTGAATCATCAGTGTACCTCAGTGACTCAACCAGTGTGCCACAAGAATTTTTAAAACGTGCAACATCTGGCTGTTTAGTCAGGGGCACTGACCTCTTTTCCCTTAGATTGTCAAATAAAAAATGACAGCAGCCAACAGAACAATAGCCACCCAGTTTGAATGCCCTGTCTTGAACCATAAATATATAGGGCATATAATAAAGTTGCATCTTATTAGTCATGTCACATAATAAGGTTGTGTCTGATTGGTTAATTTTGGGTAACAGAAATCCTTATATACAAGTATATACGCCTACTTTTTTAAAAAGCCACCTTAGCTCTGGTTGGTGTGGCCTAGTGGATTGAGTGCTGGCCTGCAAACCGAGGAGTCGCTGGTTCGATTCCTAGTGAGGACATATGCTTGGGTCGTGGGCGAGGTCCATTGTGGGGGGTACATGAGAGGCAACCACACATGATGTTTTCGCCCTCTCTTTCTCCTTCCCTTCCCACCCTAAAAATAAGTAAATAAAACCTTTAAAAATATTTTTTTTTAAAGGGAAAAAAACCTACATTAAAAAAAACACTTTGGAGCAAAAAGGGTAGGTAATCACCACTACTATTATTTTTGTAAATCAATCAAGATTATACCTATTTTTTTTGTCAGATTGACAAAAATATAACTTTTTGGTTGCCACAGAATTTTAGTATGCCATGAGTTGGCATACTAAAATTTATGTGTGCCATGAGATGAAAAAGGTTGAAAATCGCTGGTGTGCCCAGATGTCAAAATTGTGGAAACCAAGTCCTGCCTGGCCACCAACCCTTTCCAGAGTGACCCTCACAAAGAAGTCTAATTGTTGCCAAGTCAAGTGGGAGGACATGTGGCAAGTACACATGTAGAGGTAGAAAAATTGATGGCAATTTGGAGGCTCTCCAGGTATTTGGACCAGGGGTCTTAGGGTCTAAATTGTTATATTTAAGTTAAACCCACTCTGCTGCCCAGAACCAGTCAGCAGCCCCTTCCTCTCTCCCCTAACCCTGCCGTTGCTTCTAGAGACTAGTATTTATTCTGCCATTTATTCTTTCATCAACTGAAATTTGATGAAAGATTCCCTACCATGTGGAAAAGGCTATATGCCAGGTTCCAGGAGAAATACAAGGTAAAGGTCTTTTCATCCAGGAGATACAATTGTTTATCTTGCCTCTTCCGAAATGGATTTGAGGCACCTTAACACATAGGTACACGTGAGGTTAAAGCAGGAGTGAATGAGAATGTGGGGACAGAGGAAGAAGAATAAAGAAGAGATTTAGCCAGAAGTAAGGCTAGTACCTGCTACAAAACCCTAAATACTTTATTAGATGTGGGTGACAGTTTGTTGCTGAGCTTCCTGCAAAGTGGTATAAAGAAGGGAATGTGATCTGGAACACATTCTATACCCATTAGCCAAAAGCAGACCAATTGCTAAGAAGAAGCCATTCCCAATACTGAGGCCTGGGAGAATTTTCTTCCAAGCATCCTTGTGGACATTATCAGCTAGTAAATTAGTCATGTTCTCAGTAACATCTCTAGAGTACAGGTTTTACAAATGACAGGTTGTGACCCGTGATGTGTAATGAAATTAATTCAGTGTATAATGAAAAGTGAATATTTGGTCTTTGTGCCTGGTTCCTGGTACAGAGCTCCTAAAAGCCTTGGGCTCTGCAGGGTGTCTTTTGTACGCCAGTGAAATGACTCGTGATGGGAGGGGAGCCTTCAGGAGGGGGTACTGGTTGCCAGAAAGACCAAGCCTGATTAGAGGTTGGGAATGTTCAGTTCCGGACCTTCCAGGAGGAGGAGAGGAGCTCGAGATTGAGTTCAATCAACAATGGTCAGTGATTTAAACAACTGTGAAGCCTCCATAAAACCCTAAACAATGGGGCTTGGGGACTTCTGGGTCGGTGAACAAGTTGAGGCTCTGGGAGGATGGTATGCCCAGAGAGGGTGTGGAACCTCCATGCCCCTCCTTGGCCTGTGGATCTCTTCCCTCTGGCTGTTCCTGAGTTGTATTCTTTAAAATAAACCACATTAAATCTAATTAAAATGTTTTCCTGAGTTCTGTGGGTTGCTAGTGAATTATCTAACTTGAGGAGGTTATGGGAACCCTGATTTATAGGTGATTAGTCGGAAGTGTAGGCACCCTGTACTTGGGATACTTGGAACTGGGGCCTGAAGGGGGGTGGCCTTTTGACACCAGGCCAATAGCTGTGGGGTCTGTGCTAACTGCAGGAGTTGGTATCAGAAATGAATTGAATTGTTGGGCACCCACTTGGCATCAGAGAATCAGAATTGGAGAGTTGCATACACTGTTGTGTTTAATAAAACAAGCTATTAAAGTAGAATAGGCTCTTGGCGTACATCACATGGATGGCAAAGGATGGTTTTGTGAGGATTTCATTTTAGGGGTGTGTGCATGTACTGCATTGAGATATAAATGTATTCATTACTGGTGATCATGGCCAAAAAAAGTCCCCAAACCAATGATAGCTGAGCTTTTAACACTTCATTGCCCGGCAGCAGGAAGGGGTGCCCAGATGTACATGTGTGAAAATTTTGTTGGGCAGTAAGAGGGCAGATGCCATCATACCTGCAGCCAGGGTCAGGTGGCTCTTTTTGAGGGGGCGAGGCAAAGTTTGTTGGTTGGTCAAGGAGGAGTTCGGTGAAAGGAGGGGGAGAGAAGATAATATAAATACATAATGGAGAATAACTGATGGGCCCACATAGGTAGCGATGCAGAGGAGCCGCCCCTCTGGAGAGAGCAGACTGTAGGGGGAAGGTTAGCATTTTGCTCTCTGAAGGAAAGGTGAACAGGTAGTGAGCAAAGCAGGCTGATGGAGGGGCCTGGTTTCATCAGTGAGAAGGGGGAGGGGGTCAGGTACCATCTCCCTAGTTGGAGCTCTTGGCTGATGAACCTCAGATGTCCTCATCCTTGAAATAAGCAGAAATTCTTGTCCTTGGTCTGAGGGATGACTTGAGGACCTGCCTGGGTGGTTCATGGAAATGTGTGCAGCAAGGCCTGGCTCAGTACTTGGTTTTCATCGACACTTATTTTTTGCAGTGATTCCTCACCTGTAAAATGAGGGAGCACCTGTAAGTTCTTCAAGTCTGTTCAAAACCTCTGCTGCAGAACTTGGGTATAGTTCTTTCCTTGGTATTGCTTAACACTATTCCATTCCATGGATGGACCACATTTTGCACCTCTGTTTGCTAGTTAATGAAGCTCTGGATTGTTACCATTTTGGGGCTATTATGAATAATGCTACTATAAACATTGACATACATGTCTTTGTTTGGACATATGTTTTCATTTCTCTCATGTAGATGAGAGAAAAAACTGCCAGTTTCTCATATAGAGTGAGTTTGCACTTACTCTAAGTCTGTGTGGGCCCTTTAAATGGACTCTCTTGAGAAACCGGCAGTTTCTTCTGCAGCCCCAAACCCCACTAGTTTTCGCAGCCGGAAGTTACGGGGCCTTATCTTCTAGTGCTGGAATTTTGGGCTGTTCAGGTGGCCTGGGGCTGGGCTCGCCTCCTCCAAAGGTATCCCTCCCAATTTTTATCCACTACACCTGAATGTGGGACTGCCTCTTCCCCTGTCACCACGGCCTCTCCATACAACACCATGTCCTCTCTGCCCTGACTCTGCGTCTCTGCCCCTCCTACCAGTCTGGATGAATATGGCTTTTTTAAATCTTTGGTTGTCAGACTTCCATACCGTTCAATTTTCTAGCAGCTCTGGTTGTTTTTTGTTTTGAGATTAGCTGTGATTCTTCTTGTGGTTACGTGAGGGGGCAAAGCATGTGTACCTACGCCTCCATCTTAACTGGAAGTCTTGAGCATCATTTCATATGCTTATTAGCCTTTCATATACCTTCTTTAGTAAAATGTTTATTCATATCTTTTGCTCATTAAAAAATTGAGTTGTCTTTTTATTATGTAATGAACAGAGCTCTATATATAGTGGATACAAATTCTTTATCAGATAAATAATTTGTAAATATTTTCTTACAATATGTGGCTCGCCCTTCCTTCCTTCCTTCCTCTTTTATTTTTTTTTTTTTACAGAGTCTTCTGAAGCACCGGTTTTAAACCTCAACAGAGTTCAATTTATCAACTTCTTTTTTATGGATTGTGCTTTTGGTGTGTAGTTAAGAATACTTTGCCTGGCCTAAGGTCATGAAGATTTTCTCCTGTGTTTTCTTCTAGAAGTTTTTGACTTAATATTGGTGTATGATAAGATACTTAGATTGATGTTTATCTTTTACCTATTATGGAGAAAAGAGGTATCATAGCAGGCCTGAGATGCCTAACCTTAGAAAGGCCTGCTTGCAAGGTTAACCTCTGGCTGGTGTCAGGAAACAAAGATTTCAGGAGAGCTCCCACTATTCCCAGAACTGATAAGAGGGGCTCATTGTACTAAACTGTTGGTATAAATAATGTGACTTAGCCGAACATCTGCTTTCTTTCTGGAAGTCAAGAATTTTAGAACATGCAGGCAGAGGTGCCTGCCTGACTAGGCCCTAGTGAAAACTCTGGATGCTCTGTCTCTGATGAGCCTCATGGGTAGATGGCATATTGCATGTATTGTCATAACTCCCTGTTGGAGAAATTAAGCCATTCTGTGAGACTCCCTTAGGAGAGGGGTGTCCCAGCCGCCTGTGCCTCGTTTCCTCCAGACCTCACCCCACACCTTTCCTTTTGCTGATTTGCTATGTGCCCTTTTGCTGTAATAAATTGGAGCCCTGAATACAACTATCTTCTGAGTCCTCATGTTAAACCCCTGGGAGGCAGTCTTGGGGACATTGACATACCCAGGAATGTCCAATTGCTTCAGCACCATTTGTCAGGAAGCCCCTGGAATTGTCTCGTCACATTTGTCAAAAATCAATTGACCACAAATGTATGGATTTACTTCTGGATTCTACTCAGTTTCACTATGCCACTACCACATTGTACTGATTACTGTGGCGTTATAGTAAGTTTTAAATTCAGATAGTGCGAGTCCTCCAATTTTGTTCTTTTAAAAAATTATTTCATTATTCTAGGTCTTTTGCATTTCCACGTAATTTTTAGGATCAGCATGTTAATTTTTACCAAAAAGTGTCCTGGGTTTTGATTGCAATTTTGCCATATTAGTAGAAAAATATTAGCAGAGAATTGACAATAGTGAGTCTTCCAATTCATAAACATGGTATTTAATGTCTCAGCAATGTTTTGAAGTTTTTAGTGTATAAGTATTGTGCTTTTTTAGAAAATTTATTCCTAAGTATTTTATTCTTTTTGATGCTATCATGAATTAATTTTTTTAAAATTTCATTTGAATATTGTTCATTGCTACAATATAGAAATAAAATGATTTTTGTATTTTGAATTATATCCTGTGATCTTGCTAAATTTATTAGTTCTAGTATTTGTTTCATGGAGGCCTGTAGATTTTTCTACATATAAGATTATGCCATCTGTGAATAAAGGTAGTTTTACTCTTTCTTTCCAATCCAAGTGACTTTAATTTCTTTTTAAAAATTGTTTTACTTTGAGAGTACTTTATTAAAACAAGGAAAGGCTTAAGGTAGAAGAAGCAACAGGAGAGCCAAGGTGGGGCTGCTTCAGCTCACAGGGAGGTCAGGGAAAGGGGGCTGTGCAGATGGGTTCAGGGGGTTAGCCCGGGATGAGCTGCTGCTGCCCATTGCTCCCCTGGTTGTAAGTCTCGTGGGGGTTCCTTCGAGGTTAGGAGATCATACCTGAGAGGGAAGAAAAGCAGGCGTGTGCTCCTGAGAGGGGAATCCTGCCTCACTTCTTTCTTTGCCTTCTTGGCACTGGTTTGAACTTCAGTGCAGTTTTGGTTGGAAGTGGCAAAAGGAGACATCTTTGCCTCATTCTTGTTCATAAGAGGGAAAAGCATCAGTCTTTCACTGTGAAGTATGATGCTAGCTATATGTTTTCACAGATACCCTTTATAAAGTTTTGTAAATTCTCTTTTATTCCTAGTTTGCTTAAAATTTTTTATCACAAATCTGAGTTGGACTTTATCAACTACAGGCATACCTTGTTTTATTGCTCTTTGCTTTATTGCGCTTCACAGAGGTTGCATTCTTACAAATTGAAAGCAAGACCCTCCACCACCAAAAAGATCATGACTCGCTTTGCTGAGATACTTGCTTTATTGTGGTGGTCTGGAACTGGACCAGCAGTATCTTCAAGATATGCCTGTACTTTTTCTTCCATCTATTAAGGTGATCATGTATTTTTTTGTCTATAGCATGCTACATTAATTGATTCAGATGTTAAACCAACTTTGCATTCTTGGGTAAATCTCTCTTAGTCATGGTGTATAATCATTTTTACATGTTGCTAGTTTCAAGTTGCTAATATTTTGTTTTGGGTTTCTGTGTATTTACTTAGGAAGGATTTTGACCTGTCAGGTTAATATTAGCCTCATAGAATGAGCTGGAGAGTCTTACCTCCTCCTCTATTCTCTCATCCGTTTCCTTTTAAGGGGATAATTTATGGTCTTTTATGGGTGGCTGGGAACAGCTCTCTATTCTCTTCACAAGGCTAATTCTTTGCAGAGGTGTCTTAGGATTTATGCTTGGCAGCTCAGCATCATCATCTACATCCCAGGTCCATTTCCTGGTGGGTGTGGCTCAAAATGGGGCAGGTGCCTGGCATCCCTGAGACACCTTATCTGATCACATTTGGCACTGACGCCTGCAGGTGTACCCAGAGAGCTTCCTTGCGAGGACAGGGGTTCTGCCTACCAAGCAGCTGGGATACCTGACTGAGGCTGCTTCTCTCCCCACTCTCTTTTCACAGAGCAGCCACGAACCACAAGGTGCGTGAGCAGGTTCGCCTGGAGCTGAGCTTTGTGAACTCAAACCTGCAGCTGCTCAAGGAAGAGCTGGAGGGGCTGAACATCTCAGTGGGAGTCTATCAGAGCACAGAGTAAGTGGGGGTACACTTCTTCCAGGTATTTTCCGAGCCACAGAACAGACTACACCAGGGATGGTGCACAGGTGGCCCCAAGGGTATGGCAGTCCCCACTTTGGGAAGCAAGGAAATGATTAGGTTTGGAGTTGAGCAAGGTGCCAGGGATGGACCTCTGGAATTAGTTGGGAACACCTGGAGAGCTGGACTTAAAAAGGTACATAGTTCTATGGGAGAACCGTGTGGCTGGGCCAGGCAAAGAGCTGGCACCTGTCTCATGGGCTGCATGGCTCAGCCATGAAGATGCCCTGGGAGCACCTCTGTGATCAGCTTTGAGAGCTGACCTGCCAAGGGGGCCAAAGTTGCCTGCCTTCTTCCTGCTCAGCCTCACCACCACACACAGAGCCTGGTCTGGACCGCTTTGTTGATAGAAAGCAAAAATGTCTAAGCTGCTTTTTATATCAAGGATTAGGGGGCTCATGTGAGTTCCCTATCTAAGGAGAAGGTGCAACTGAAACACTTCAGAAAGGTACATTAAATATTTGAGGAAAGGATGTTTTAATTGAGAAGTGTCCCTTAGAGGGTATTTGTGGGAGGTGAAGTATTGACGTGTGGCCTTCAGAAAAGCCCAGGGAGTCTCCCACCCCAAGGTGGGAAATGTCCATCTTTAAGGAGAAATAACTTTGAGAAGCTTCAAAGAAGAGTTTGCCTGATTTTCTATGTGGGGAAATGAGACTTCTCAAAAGGTAGGGAGCCCCAAGGAAAACTCAGTCAGAAAATTGCTCCCTGCATTAATAGAAGGATGACATTTGAGAACCTCGAGGCATCTTTGGAATGTGCATTTCCTGACTGTCCCCAACCCTGTGGATGGCACAGGTGTGTTTCTCAGCCAGAGGGTTAACCTATGAAACCTCTGCTCTTCCCTTTGTGGCATCCGTGTGCCCTGGCTCGTTTAGCTGTGGGCTCCCAGTGTGGTTTTGAACACCTAATCAGAACAAGTGAACGCTTTCTCCCAGTCTGTTACACCCCAGTGTTGTACCCAGAAGGTCAAAGATCCTCGAGGAGGCAAGGCAGGGACAAACTTTGGTGATAAATAGGGTCTGTTTCCTGCTCCCACTTGCTCTCCTGCTGCTCAGGGATGTCCACTGTAAAGGCCTTCCACAGACACCTGCAGGTACGGCCCCGGTGTGGTCACAGTGTGGCTCTAAGGTGGCCAGTCCATCCCCAGGCCATTGGGAAGAGGGGAGAGATGCCCATGTTCACAGTGCCACCTTGCATTTGAATCCACCACCCCCTTCCTGTTTAAAAAGCAGACTGCTTATTTCTTAGCACACTTAATCTTTAAACACCTCTGTGAGGTAGGCAAGAAAGAAACAATCTTATGTGCAGATGAGAAAACACAGGGAGGTCAGAGGTTAGCCCAAGAGCGGGGCGGAGCACCCTGGCCAGGGAACCTTGGTTAGGAGACTGGCTGCTCCTGGACAGTCACAGGGAGAGCAGACCTTGCCTCCAGCCCTGCGTGGGGTGGGGACAGGAGGGCACTGGGGACAGGGGAGAGGGCTGTGGCCCATCCTCATCTCCTTCCAGTGGGTCCGGCTTTCCCTGCAGCTCTGGGGAAGCCGCGCACCCCATTGGATCTCACCTGCGCTGAACACAGCCCCCTTGTTTGCTCCTCTTATTTTCTCCTCACCACAATGGCAGCGTCAGCTTACAGATGCATTGTCCACTCGCCCACTCAGCATTCCTGGCCTTCTCCCCTGGCTGGGCAGAGGTCTCCCGTTACAGGTCGGGGAGCTAAATCCCTGTTTGCCGAACACAGCCTGAGCCAGGTTCACTTCCTGTTGGCCCTGCCCCTAAGAAGTAGGCTCATGATACATTCCCAGGCAACCTGTGGGGTAACCGAGTGGTTCTTGCGGGGGAGGAGGAGGAAGGGAAGCAGAGGCCAGGGCCTTACCCTGGCTTGGGGGTTAGGAGCACTTAGTTGTCAGGTGGGGCCTCTGCCCTCAAGGCCTTTCTCCTGCAAGTGATGAGACACTTAAGAGAGATACATCTCCAGGAGGAGGCAACTGAGAGCCCAGGGTTAGAGGGCTGCAGGAGAGAGGGGGTCCAGGTGCAGGCCCTGGTGCACATCAGGTTGTCAGCACAGTCACCAAGGGAAGGGTTGAGATTGGAGAGCTAAGCTGATTGGGATGGTGGTAGGCTTGTGTGTTAGGCTGGGACCCAGACCAGTTTTAGGACAGAGACAGGAATGTGACCAGAGTTGTCTTTATGGAAAACGAACCGGTGCATGTGGGGATGGTGTCAGAACGGGGTGGGGACCTGAGCTGGGCTGCCTGTGCAGGGGAAGTGGGGACTGTGGGTGCAGAGTAACCGGGACAGGGATACTCAAAACCCTGCTGTGCTTCTTGTAGGGAGACGTTTACCATCCCACTGATTCCTCTTGGCCTGAAGGAAACCAAGGATGTTGACTTTTCTATTATTCTCAAGGTAAATCTCAAAGCTATGAGAGCTGGACTCACCATTTGAGGAAAATATGTAGAAATTTAGTATCCTTTACAAATGGCCTTAGGCTCAATGGGCCAAGCAGTGAAGCAGCGTCGGTTGACTTCTGCAGGGTGACCAGACCCCCCCTCAGCCTGCCACACAGAGAGCCTGGTGCACTCGTCTTCATTCCTTGGTCACTTTGAGGCTCCTCAGGTGCTGGGGAGAGGGACTGGAAACCCCCACCAGCCCGCCCCAGGAGGCCAAGGCAAAGGGGGTCTGTGGTGGACATGCCTTGGAATTTAAAAATTGTATCCTATTTTAGTATCTTTTTTTCTTAAATTTTTAAACTGAAGTAGGCCATATTTTTGGGAGAATGGCTAAATTTTTTTCCTAATCATTTTATGAAAATTTCCAAACTTACAGAAAATAAAATTGAAAGAATTTTACAGCAAACTCCTATATATTCTCCACTTCGATTCTACCATGAACATGTTACTGTGGTCACTTTATCACATACCCATTTCTGTGTCCTGATGTCTATATATGAATCCATCTTTTTTAAAAAAATTGATTTGAGAGAGAGAGAGAGAGAGAGAGGAGGGGGAGAGGAAGAGAAACAGAAACATCGATTTGTTGTTCCACTTTGTATGTGTTCATTGATTGCTTCTTGTGTGTGCCCTGACCAGGTGGGGAGTGGGGGATCAAGCCTGCAGCCTCAGTATATCAGGTTGATGTTCTAACCAACCAAGCTACTGGCCAGGACCAACCTATCTTATTTTTTTTAGGCATTTCAAAGTAAATCAAAGGTGTTGGTTCACTCTCCTTACATACTTGAATAACTAGAGTTTATGTTTGTTGATTTTCCCCCACCTAGTTCCTGGGGATCTGGCCTCTGCTCTCTCCTATCTTCCCTCCCTTTCTCCCTTTCTTCCTTTCTCCTTCCCTTCTTTCTTTCTTTTTTTAAAAATAATTACTTTACTGAGATGTAAGTGATATACCATACAGTTCACCTCTTCATAGGGAACGATATCTGGCTTCTTAACTGCGTGTGTCCCTGGCTAGCAGCTGATACTTGTAGGCCCATCTGTGCCTGTCACTGAGGTGCATGCTGGTGATGTCACAGGCCCTGTCTGGGGACCGTGGTTCACCGCGAGATTCAAGTGGGAAGTGGGAGAGATGCTCTGCTTGGAGGCAGCAGGAAATGCCTTGCCTGCAGGCACTGAACCAGCACCCCTTTGCTTCACAGTACAATACCCAACCAACTGAGTTACACCGGTTAGAGCTGTCAGTCTGAGTTTTAACAAATCACTTCAAACTTCCATTTAGGAGGAGAAAGTGGAGACGGGGTGGAAGGTAGTGCCTGTCTCCGAGCTTTCCAGCACAGGCATGGTATATAGGGATTAGTTGTAGCATCGTGAAAAATGCTTCAAAGAATTATGTTTCTTTTTGTAGCACTCCTGTTATTTGACTCATTTTGGACTACTTTTAGCTTAGAAAAGAAAAAAATTATCATATGGCATTTTGGGCACCATGGAATTTGTCCTTTTAAAAGCAATCTGTTAGCCCTGGCCCCATGGCTCAGTTGGTTGGAGCATCGTCCTGTGCTCCAAAATGTTGTGGGTTTGATTCCTGGTGAGGGCACATAGCTAAGTTTCAGGTTCGATACCCAGTCAGGATGAGTATGGGAGGCAACCAATTGATGTCTGTCTCTCTCTTTCTCCCTCTCCCTGTCTCTCTCCCCCTCTCTCTCCCACCCCTACCTTCGTCTTTCTCAAAAAGCAATAAACATAGTCTTAGGTAGGATTAAAAAAAAAACAAGTGATTGGTTAAAGCTTTGAAAGCTTCTGCACTTGACTTCCATTCTGGAGCAGAGACTGTGAATTGCCTGACATTATAAGCCCTTTCACCCAGAACCTTTTTGCTGCTACCTTGTTTAAATCTTGGTGCCGGTGCCTGTGAGTATGGGGTTTACTCTGGAGTTTGAGAAGGACATTGGTGGTCTTGCAGGACCAGGATCACCAGAGATTGGATTATGTGGGGAGAAGACAATCCAGGGGCCACAGCTTTATGCCAACTTTTCCCTGGCTACTTGAACTTTTTAAATGTGATACTTGTCGCCAGTTTGTGAGACTTGGACGTTGTGTCTGTGGAAATGTCTTTGTTGCTTTTGTAGAGTAGTTTTCTTAAGATTTAAGTTGTTGCTTGGTGCCAGAGCTGCAAGGCTTTTTTTTTTTTTTTTTTTTAGTGTACGCGTTTTAAAGGAAAACTCCTGGAGAAACTGGGGATTTTATGGGCGTCTGTAAGGCTCCAAGTGTGTCTTGCGCTGAATTCCACATTAAAGCCAGTGAAAAAATCACGTGTTGTGGGCACAGCCAACTGCTATTCAGCTGAGGCTTCCAACCATGTCATTTTAGCTTAAAAGGGACTCTACAAATGTTAGTCATACAAAAATGAGAATACTTGGGGACATTCTGTTTTTTCCCTTCCATGTCTGTGCTTCAGAGTAACAGACAGGTGCTACAGAAGTAGTTTGCTGACTTAATTAGGGCAATTCCAATTGTCCTTCAAATCTGATGAGTGTGTCGGTGTGACGTTTAATAGTCAATAAAGCCTCACAATGTGATTTGGTTTTATTTTAAACAAGTGGGCTTTAAAAATGGCCTCATTAGAAAACATCATCAAAATACAGTCCCTTTCCAGAGAATTTGAGTTTTTTTTTTAAATTTTAAGTAGAGCTTTATTTATTTTTCTGATTAAGAACAGTATTCCAAAATGTTCAGAATATACCAAGGTGTGTATAGCTCCCTCACAACCTACTGCCTCTCCCGCTGAGCTCTGTAACTTGCTCAGCATTTCTTCTCTGGACACCAGGCTCTTCCCTGGTCAGGACCGCCTCACAAGGGTGTGTGACTCCTCCCTCTGTTGGAGCTCAGCGTGGTGCACTTCCATGCTAAACAAGGTAGCTAATAATTTCCTTCTATAGACAGCTCCCAAATACTTGCTATTGTCAGCAGCTCTGTATTGAGCATTTTTGCACACTTTGCTGAATATTCCCTTTGGATAAACTTCTGGATGTGAATTTGGTAGGTCAAAGATACTAACTACATTATCTAATTTCCCACCAGAAATGGTCCTGCCTTCCCCTGTGTTTTATCTTCCTGCATCTTCGATTAAACTCGGCGTCACTCATCATATTCATTTTTAAAAAACTGTCCTTTTGATTTTTGTTTAATCGGGCAAAAGTGATACTTTATTAGATACAGTTTGCATTTTTTTAAATCAGAAATAGAATTGAGCACATTCTCGTATATGTTTATGTGCCCCTTACATTTCTCCTGTTCAGAATGACTGTTTCTGTCCTTTGTCGCCTTCCGGCTTTCCATGGTGTTGCTCTTATTACTTCGAACAGTTTTTCTTAACACGTGAAGTACAGTAGCCCTTGGTTATATGTAGTACACATATTTCTCTCAGTACATTCTTTCCTTTAACTTTTGTTACATAAGCAATAACCAGTTTTAAAAGTTTATATATTTTTTCCATATAGGTTTTATGTTTTTAAACTTATCAGTTCTTCCTTTTACAATTCTGTCTTGCTGATATCTTCAGAAAGGCATTCTCTACAGCAAGATGTCATAAATATTTTGGTATTGTTTCTTCTAGTCCTTTGTTTAAACATTTTTAACATCAAATCTTTAATCTGTCTAGAATTTGTTTTGTTGTCAAATGTGAGGTGTAAGGCTTTAACTTTTTATTTTCACCAAAGGGGCAGCTAGTTTCTCCTGAACCACGTATGGAGAATCCATCTGTGGTGCTTGGATGGTGTCTCCTTCCCTCCTTCCCCCCACCACCCACCATCCCGTCATCCTCAATCCTGCTCTGTGCCAAGAGGCAGCAACAGGCCCCTGCTCTGTGGTTTCCTACTGGGTGTGGCCAAGGGGGAGGAGCACTAGCTGGATATGAGAGGGTAGGAGGAGAGGGAAGTTGGGCATTTATTCCTGGCTCCCTCAGCTGGCTTCCTTTTGCATTCCCATAGGGAAGGTCATGGTGGCTGTTCAGTACCCACCTCAGGCAGCCACCTCTCCAGTTTCTGAAGCTCTTTCGCCCGCTTGACTCTTAAACTATGGGGTTCTAATGGCTTTGGAGGTCCCATGCCATCCACACCACTGTCATGGTCCTTTTCTTAAACTCACATCTGTCACACTGTTTGTGTGTGCCTCTTCCTTCCTGCCTGGCCCTATTGGATGCTTCAGCCTTTCCCACTTCCCTGGAGTTCTGGCTTTAGTTATAGACCTGGTTCTCAAGTCTGCTTCAGTCTGTTTCAGTCTGCTTCAGACCCATATCTGGTTTCATTGTCCATTTCCACTGTTTGTTTAATCCTTGTGTGTTAGTACTAAATAGAGCAAGCCTCCTGGCTTTGCTCCTCAAAAAGTTCTTAACTTTTCTTCCACATTTTTACTTTCATACTTTGTGAAGTTTCCCAAAAATAGTACTTTTGGGTTTTAATTGAAATTTCATTAGAATTATAGCCTAATTTAGGCAAAATTTCACCATTTCATTTTTGCACATTTTCAACCATGAATATATTTTTTAATTGGTAATGTTAACAAATAGCATGTTTGTGGTGGCAGGGGCCACATCTGTCTTATTTAAATGATTTCATGACAAATGAAAGAATGAATTAATGAATGTCCTTCAACAAAGTTTCATAATTATCAGCTTAATTACATTATTTTTATCCCTAGAAATATTTTGCTTTTGTTGCTATTGTGAAATTTATTGTTCCAGTTATATTTTTTCTTTTTTTAAAAAATTATTTATTTATTATTAGAGACAGGGGAAGGGAGTGAGAGAGAGAGGGAGAGAAACATCCATGCATGAGAGACACATCAATTGGTTGCTTCTCACATGCCCCCAATTGGGACCTGGCCCACAACCGAGGAATGTGCCCTGACTGGGAATCAAACCGGGTGGCTCAGTTGGAGGGTCCTCTTGTACACCAAAAGGTTGCAGGTTCGGTTCCTGGTTAGGGCATATACCTGGGTTGTGGGTTTGATCCCTGGCGGAGACACACACAGGATGTTTCTGTCTCTCTCCCTTCCTCTGTCACCAATATCAGTAAACATAGCCTTGTGTGAAATATACATAAACACAGTTAAAAAACTAAACCCCATCAACTCAGAAAATCACTGCAGTATGCAATCTTCCATAGGTTTCTATGTAATCTACATGTATTTTTATTTACTTTTTTTTTTCTGTTTTTGCTTTTCTTTTCTTCTTTTCTTTTGCCACCATGTGGCTAAGGGTTAAAGGGGGTGGGACAGGGAGCATTAGGCCCCAGTTATGTGCAAACACGTGCTCTAGCCCTGCAGCCTGACCCTGGCGCCATGCGCAGGTGCAGCAGGGGCTCAAAGACAGTGCGCTCTACATGTGTTTTTAAAGGGAGCACATTAGACATTACTCTTTTGCCTCATGGTTTTGAATGACACTTTGTCAATTTTATCTTATCCCATTTTTCTTACAGGATTTTATCCTGGAACATTACGGTGAAGATAGCTACCTATATGAAGATGAAATAGCAGATCTTATGGATCTGAGACAAGTACGTTTCTGCATGCAGCAGGGAGGGGAGGATGGTGGCTGAACTTGAGTCTTCAGAATATTTCACTATTGCACTTGAAATCTTATAGAATTGCAGGTGTTTGGAAGTGATCAGGAGGGGCTGTTTACTCATCTGTTCCACTTGTCACATAAGTGCACAGAAAGGAAGAGACCTGCCCACTGGCACAGCTGGGGCTGGATTTGGAACTCCAGAGTTCATCCCAGCCCTTCCCAGCCCTCCTAGAGTTCATGATACCAGTAGCAGGGCCCGAGCTCCACAGAAAGACTGTGTGAGCACCTGCCACCTTCCATTGCATCTGCTCTGTACTCACCCGCTCCCTCCCCTGGTGGTTCCTTTCCTTTCAGGCTTGTCGAACACCCAGCAGGGATGAGGCTGGCGTTGAACTGCTGATAAGTTATTTCCTCCAGTTGGGCTTTGTTGAGAGCCGGTTCTTCCCTCCCACTCGACAGATGGGGATCTTGTTTACCTGGTAGGTGCCTGGGGTCTGTGTGGTGCTGCCCACTGAGACCACACAGGCTCCTCTGCACTGTGAGGGCCTTCTTTCTAATTGTCCCCTTTGTACAGGTGTGTAGGTGAACTGGTATGTGTTTGTGAAGGGGACCCAAGGGGAGAAGGATCCAACAGGCCTTGCCTTTTTGCTTCTCAGAACAAGTGAGATGAAAAGAGGAGGCATTTTTTCATGCTCATTTTATCATCAGGGCTGTGAGGTAGAACTACAAGAAGCAAGATTCTTGTCCCAGATGGGGTGGGGGCAGGGAATCAGCTTTTGTCCCAATGACAAGGCTGCAAACAGAAATAAATTAAAAACAAAGCAGAATATTTGGTTCTTTCCAGAACTGGTATTTTCTTTCTTTACTGATTTTAGAGAGAGAGGAAGTGGGGGAGAGATGGACAGAGAGAGAAACATCAGTTTGTTGTTCCACTTATTTATACCTTTGTTGGTTGATTCTTGTCTGTGCCCTGACCCAGTATCAAACACGCAACCTTGGCGTATTGGGACAGTGTTCTAACCAACTGAGCCAGGGCCAGACTTGATATTTTATTTTTTCTTTCTTTTTTTGAAAGATTTTATTTATTTATTTTTTAGAGAGGGGGAAGAGATGGAGAAAGCTGGGGAGGGAAATATTGATGTGTGAGGGAAACAGCGATCAGTTGCCTCTCGTGTGCCCCCAATCTGGTACCAAACCTGCAACCCAGGCATGTGCCCTGACCAGGAATTGAACTGGCTGCCTTTTGGTTTTGCGGTTTGACGATGCCCAATCCACTGAGCTGCACTAGTCAGGGCCAGAGTTGGTATTTTCAAAGATTAGTGTTGTTTAAATACTTTAGAGATGCTGTACCTGCTCTCTGAGCGTGAGTGAGAGGAGGCTAAATCCCAATAGTAAGGATCATATTCAGAGTTAAATTACGCCACAGCAGGCTCCTACAATGCCTTCCTTTTGAAAGGAAAGGCAGACAGCGGCCAGCCCTGGTCCAGGTTCTAAAGGCGATTTCACTTCAGTCTTGCATTAAGGAGAAGCTCCATGTCTACATGCTGGTTGATGTGTGAACTTTAAAACAAATCCTGACTATTTTAGACTTGAGCAAGAATTATGAGGGGTTTGTAATTGCTTTATTTTATTTAGGGGAAGCCTTATATTTTTTTAGCAGTTTTAGGTTCACAGAAAAATTGAAGGGAAGGTGCAGAGATTTTCTGTAAACCCCCTGCCCCACACACCCACAACCTCCCCAACGTCAACACCCCCACCAGAGTGGCACATCGACCACAGTGGGCACACTGTCACCTGAGTCCACAGTTGACAGCAGGGTTCGCTCTTGGTGTTGTTCGTTCTACGTGGACTTGGTAATGTATAATGACTAGTATCTACCAGTAGAGTGTGCAGAGTAGTTTCAGTGCCCTAAAATTTCTATGTGCTCCATCTATTTGTCCCTCCTCTACTGCCCTCTGAAACTTGGTAACCACTGATTCTTTTTCTGTCTCCATTGTTTTGCCTTTTCTAGAATGTCATATAGTCGGAATCATACAGTATGTAGCCTTTTCAGATTGGCTTCTTTCACTTGGCAGTATGCATTTAATGTACCTGCATGTCTCATCATGGCTCAGTAGCGGTTTTCTTTTTAGTGCCGAATAATATCCCACTGTATGGTTGTACCATAGCTTTTTAATCCATTCACCTACTGAAGGACATCTTGGTTGTGAACACTTATTTTTGTGTGCTGTTGTGGATGTCTTCGGTATGATCAGACCCATCATCCTGTTTGGAAATAAAAGCCTTGTTGCATGTGCTTCTTTGAATTTTATTCAAGAAGTAAATTTTCATCATTTTTTACCCCCCAAATGGCATTAACTATCCAAGTAATCTGTATTCTCACAACACATTACATTTCTTTTAAATAGGTATGACTCCCTCACCGGGGTCCCAGTCAGCCAACAGAACTTGTTACTGGAAAAGGCCAGCATTTTGTTTAACATTGGAGCCCTCTACACACAGATTGGGACCCGGTGCAATCGGAAGACGCGAGCTGGGCTGGAGAGCGCAGTGGATGCGTTTCAGAGAGCCGCAGGTGTGTCTCCAGGAGGGCTGCTGAGACAATCCTGGCCCTGTCAGTTGGCACTGGGTACCCCCTACTGAAGTGGGTCTGTGGGTCCTTCCCAGGCTCATGCTGGGTCTCCTGGGCCTGAAAGCGCCAGGCCAGTTTCCAGTGCTGGTGTAATTTCCCACCAAGAGAATTACGTACTAGTTTAAACCCTGTTGGCACAGTCTGAGTCAGGGTTATGGCTCGTGTACACGGTGAATCCTGTGGTTAATGATTAATCTTTTCCAAACAATTGGCCTCAAGGATGGTAGTGAATGAAGTGTTCCTTTGAACACTATACTGAGGAACAAAATAAGGTTTTCCAAGTAGTAAAGAAGTAGGCTTTTTAAAAACTTATGTGTGCCTCACTACTGCCTATTACTGTTTATGCCTTTGTATTTTGCTGATTCTGTGAAGCCTGCCTATTTAATGTTGCTCTTCTTAGCCCTTTGTCAAATGACACTTCGTGCCGATATGAGGACACCAGGGGTTGGAGGCCTGGTGCAGTGGGCGGGCCTGACGTGACTCACGGGTGTCCAGGGGTCCTGCCTGACTCCCCTCTAGCAGGGCCCATGTCTGGCATACTCAGGATGAACCAGTACACTGATTCCCTGCAGGAACTGATTTCTTTCACTGTAACCCCTTCTTCCCTGGACTCATCATTCTGAGGAATCCTGAACAGGTGCAGTTTGAGGACAGAGTGGAGAGACCCAGAGAGGAGCACACAGCCTGCAGTAGTTGCCTTCCTTCTGCAAAGCAGTCTGTGCTGGGAGGCAAAACCAGAGGAACCAGTCAGATGGGATTCATGGTGGAGATTTTATTTTAGCTGCAGGTTGATGTCTGTTTATGTTGTGACAGTTAATTTTCTAAAGCGTAAAAAAAGTCAGCCGAGGGCTACAGCGTGGAAATTTCTTTTGGAATGGGCTGAGCTGATCTTTCCTAGGGCCCTAGGGAAAAGCTCTACTTTTCTGAATGACCTAGGTGTTAAGTGTGAGCCTGCCCCACCAAGAGCCCCGCACTCATTCCCCCTGCCTGCTTTCTGCTCTGCCTGCCTCAAATGCCTGGCCATATTTGGAACTTTGTTTTTAAAATATATTTTATTGATTATGCTATTACAGGTGTCCCATTTCTCCCCCATCATTCCCCTCCACCCTGCACACCCCCTCCCACCCACATTCCCCACCTTTAGTTCATGTCCATGTGTCATAAGTTCTTTAGCTTCTACATTTCCCACACTATTCTTGCCCTCCCCCTGTCTATTTTCTACCTACCATCTATGCTACTTATTCTCTGTATCTTTTCCCCCTCTCTCCTCCTTCCACTCCCCAGTTGCTAACCGTCCATATGCTCTCCATTTCTGTGGTTCTGTTCCTGTTCTAGCTGTTTGCTTAGTTTGCTTTTGTTTTCAGTGTGGTTGTTAATATCTGCGAGTTTGCTGTCTTTTTACTGTCCTATTTTTTATCTTCTTTTTCTTAGGTAAGTCCCTTTAACATTTCATATAATAAGGGCTTGGGGATGATGAACTCCTTTAACTTGACCTTATCTGAGAAGCACTTTATCTGCCCTTCCATTCTAAATGACAGCTTCGCTGGATAGAGCAATCTTGGATGTAGGTCCTTGCCTTTCATAACTTGGAATACTTCTCTCCAGTCCTTTCTTGCCTGTAAGGTCTCTTTTGAGAAATCAGCTGACAGTCTGATGAGAACTCCTTTGTAGGTGACTGTGCCCTTATCCCTTGCTGCTTCTACAATTCTCTCCATTTTAATCTTGGCTAATGTAATGATGATGTGCCTTGGTGTGTTCCTCCTTGGGTCCAACTTCTTTGAGACTCTCTAAGCTTCCTGGACTTCCTGGAAGTCTATTTCCTTTGCCAGATTGGGGAAGTTCTTCTTTATTATTTGTTGAAATAACTTTTCCACTTGTTCTTCCTCTTCCCCTTCTGGTACCCCTATAATTTGGATGTTGGGACGTTTAAAGATGTCCTGGAGGTTCTTAAACCTCTCTTCATTTTTTTGAGTTCTTGTTTCTTCCTTGTTTTCTGTTTGGTTGTTTCTTTTCTCCTTCTGGTCCACTCCATTGATTTGAGTCCCAGTTTTCCTCCCATCACTATTGGTTCCTGTGCGTTTTCCTTCATTTCACTTATTGTAGCCTCCATTTTTTCATCTAATTTGTGAGCAAAATCAACCAATTCTGTGAGCATCCTGATCACCAGGGCTTTGAACTGTGCATCTGATAGGTTGGCTCTCTCTTGGTCACTTAGATGAATTGGCTCTGGGGCTTTGATTTGTTCTCCCGTTTGAGCCATTTGTGTTTTTTTTTGGTCTGGTCGAGGCTGTCATGTAGTGAGGGGCGGAGCCTTAGGTGTTCCCCAGGGTGGGGCAACCCAGTAGCTGGGTAGTGACACTCTATGTAGGGGTTGGGTCCGAGAGGGAACAGTGGTGCTTGCTGGGCTCTCTCTCAGATTCCAGTCCCTTCTCCTGCTTCCCCTTTACCTGGATTATCTGTGCGCGAATGTGGAACCACCTGGTCAGCCAGCTTGTGCAGCCTCACTGGGTCTGCACAGTTGCTGCCAGCCCGTTCCCGGGGTCTGCTAGCTGCCGCCTATGTACCTGGGATCTGCCAGCTGCTGCTGCCTGCGCACCCGGGTCCGCCAATTGCCACTTCTTCCTGCTGTGATTCCTCCCCTCTTACCAGTCTGGATGAATGGTTGTTGGACTTCCGTACAGTTCAGTTTTCTATCAGTTCTGGCTGTTTTCTTGTTTGTAAATCTTTGTTGTCCTCAATTTTCGTTGTGAGAGGAGGCACAGTGTGTCCACCTGTGCCTCCATCTTGGCTGGAAGTCCATATTTGGAACTTCTTAATTGTCCCAGGAGAGAGAAGAATGGATGGGAGCAGGCTGGTTTCTTTTCCTGATACAGATGTAAGTGTTTGGAGGAGAGTCAAATCTTTTTTTTAAACTGTGGCAAAAGATACATAATGAAATGACTATTTTAACCATTTCTAAGAGTTCATCGGCATTAAGCACATTCACATTGTTGTGCAATTCTCCCCATCATCCCAAAGTGAAACTCTGCTGCTGTTAAACAGTAACTCCATTCCCTCTCCCCATCCCTCAGTCCCCAACTCCTGGCGAACACCATTCTACTTTTTATCTCTACGAATTCCAAACTATTCCGGTATCTCATGTCAGTGGAATCACCCTGTTTGTGCTTGTGATGGGCTTATTTCACTTAGTGTAGTATTTTCTTCCATATTGTAGCATGTGTCTGAATTTTTTTCCTTTTCAAGGCTGAAAAATACTCCATTGCATGTTTATACCACATTTCGTGTGTCCATCAATCAGTCTATCAGCGGACACTTCCGCTGTTTCTGCCTTTTGGCTGTTGTGGAAGGTGCTGCCACGAACGTTGGTCCACGACTGCTCAGTCAGTCCCTGCTGTCAGATTTTGGTGTACACACCTATGAGTGGCATTGCTGGATCTTATGGTAATTGAGAATCATATTTTTGAAGATGCTCCAGGATTTTTACTTCTGTCAATTCTCTATATTTTTGAGCAGCACGGTGAAATAAATATGACCCCCAAATAATATGCAGAAAATTTCCAATTGCAGGGGTTTTAAACCATCTGAAAGAGACATTTACTCATACACCGAGCTATGACATGAGCCCCGCCATGCTCAATGTGCTGGTCAGAATGATGCTTGCACAGGCCCAAGAGAGCGTGTTTGAGAAAATCTGCCTTCCTGGGATCCAGAATGAGTTCTTCATGCTGGTGAAGGTGGCTCAGGAGGCTGCCAAGGTAAGCCTTCCTGGTTCTTGTGACTTTTGGGGTGGGCAGGATACATTGGTACAGGCCCACTGGAAGCAGCGGGGATGTCCCACCACAGCTTGCCCATGGCCTGGGCAGCATGCCCACCCTGGCCAGAGTGCTGGCTTGTATTTTCTTGGCAAGTACTAGTGTTTCAGATACAGATCACTGATTCCATCTGCAGCTTAGCCTAAAACCCAGCATAATGACAGTTGCCTGATCTCCCTGTTAACGCTGACACTGACAGCATGAAGAACTCTTGGAGTCGCTCCCGGATTCTGGAGCGGCCTCAGGCAGAAGCTGCTGCATAGAAGAAAGGGCTCTTTTTCTGCAGCCCTGGTGCGTGAGGGCCCCTATGCCAAGCTCTCCCTTCCCAACATCCCTTCTCTTGCAGGTGGGAGAGGTCTATCAGCAACTGCATGCAGCCATGAGCCAGGCACCAGTGAAGGAGAACATCCCCTACTCCTGGGCCAGCTTGGCCTGCGTGAAGGCCCACCACTACGGAGCCCTGGCCCACTACTTTGTAGCCACTCTCCTCATCGACCACCAGTGTAAGGCTTGGGGGCTCAGAGGCTCTGGGCTCTGGTCAGGGCTGTGGTTGTCTTCTCTCCAGGCTATTCTGAGCTGAGTGGGAGCTGTCTGCCTGCCCTGGAGATGCTCACAGCCTGGGGACAGAGGTTGGGAACTGCATGTTGGCCCAGGCAGCTGTCACACAGGCCCAGGTGGGATTAGGTGTTCTGTGTTTCCCCTGAGGGAGGAAGAGGGGAAGCATTACTTCTGCCTGGGATGCAGCAGACAGCCTCATGATCTAGAACAGGCCGGGGACCAGGGCAAGGACTAGGAGGCATTTGCCTCAGGCACAAAATCAAGGGAATGCCCCAAAACTCAGCAATTAAGATTAAATTTTATTGGGCCAAGATGGAGGCGTAGGTGGACACACTGTGCCTCCTCGCACAAGGAAAATTAAGGACAACAAAGATTTAAAAACAAGAAAACAACCAGAACTGGTAGAAAATTGAACTGTATGGAAGTTGAACAACCGTTCATCCAGACTGGTAAGAGGGGCGGAGTCATGGCAGGAAAAGTGGAGATTAGCGGACCTGGGATCAGCAGCGGCTGGCAGATCCCAGGTGCATAGGTGGCGGCTAGTGGGTCCAGGCATGGGGTGGCAACGGTGCAGACCCAGTGAGGCTGTGCAAGATGGCTGGATGACTGGGTGGTCCCACATTTGTGCACAGATAATCCAGGCAAAGGGGAAGCAGCTGAAGGAACTGGAATCTGAGAGAGAGTGGAACAAGCGCCATTGTTCCCTCTCGAACCCCACCTCCACATACAGTGTCACTATCCAGCTACTGGGCTGCCCCACCCTGGGGAACACCTAAGGCTCCGCCCCTTACTACATAACAGCCTCGACCAGACCAAAAAAAAAACAAAAATGGCTCAAACGGGAGAACAGATCAAACCCCCAGAGCCAATTCATCTAAGTGACCAAGAGACAGTCAACCTATCAGATGCACAGTTCAAAGCTCTGGTGATCAAGATGCTCACAGAATTGGTTGATTTTGCTCACAAATTAGATGAACAAATGAAGGCTACAGTAAGTGAAGTGAAGGAAAACGCACAGGAACCAATAGTGATGGGAGGAAAACTGGGACTCAAATCAATGGAGTGGACCAGAAGAAAGAAAGAAACAAACGAACAGAGAAGAATGAAGAAACAAGAATTCAAAAAGAATGAGGAGAGGCTTAGGAACCTCCAGGACATCTTTAAATGTCCCAACATCCAAATTATAGGGGTACCAGAAGGGGAAGAAGAAGAGCACCAAGTGGAAAAGTTATTTCAACAAATAATAAAGAAGAACTTCCCCAATCTGGCAAAGGAAATAGTCTTCCAGGAAGTCCAGGAAACTCAGAGAGTCCCAAAGAAGGTGGACCCAAGGAAGAACATACCAAGGCACATCATAATTACATTAGCCAAGATTAAAATGAAGGAGTGAGTTCTAGAAGCAGCAAGGGATAAGGGGACAGTCACCTACAAAGGAATTCTCATCAGACTGTCAGCTGATTTCTCAAAAGAGACCTTACAGGCAAGATGGGGCTGGAAAGAAGTATTCCAAGTCTTGAAAGGCAAGGACCTACATCCAAGATTGTTCTATCCAGCAAAGCTGTCATTTAGAATGGAAGGGCAGATAAAGTGCTTCTCAGATAAGGTCAAGTTAAAGGAGTTCATCATCCCCAAGCCCTTATTATATGAAATGTTAAAGGGACTTACCTAAGAAAAAGAAGATAAAAAATAGGACAGTAAAAAGACAGCAAACTCACAGTTATTAACAACCACACCTAAAACAAAAGCAAACTAAGCAAACAGAACAGGAACAGAACCACAGAAATGGAGAGCACATGGAAGGTTACTAACAGGGGAGTGGGAGGAGGAGAGAGGGGGAAAGGTACAGAGAATAAGTAGCATAGATGGTAGGTAGAAAATAGACAGGGGGAGGGCAAGAATTGTGTGGGAAATGTAGAAGCTAAAGAACTTATGACACATGGACATGAACTAAAGGTGGGGAATGTGGGTGGGAGGGGGTGTGCAGGGTGGAGGGGAATGATGGGGGAGAAATGGGACAACTGTAATAGCATAATCAATAAAATATATTAAAAATAAAAAATAGCAAAAAGATAAAATTTAATGTGACATTTTACATTAATCAAAATTAATGCATTGGTAACAATGCAGTGCTGAGCCACATCAGAATCCAGGACAAGAAAAAAATTAGATTTTTGTTAACATGGATTTTTGCATTGATTCTGATTGTTAGAAACTTGTATTAAAGTATTATATGCTTTGATTGTTGAGTTTTTGTTGCCCCCTTCAATTTTCAGCTGGAGGTAAGTGCTCTGATCTCAGGTTGGGTGGGCCTTTGGTTGTAATTAGTACTAATCAAGACAGTTCGCAGCGTAATGGAAAGTGTAACCTCTGGAGCCAGATTGCCTAGGTTCATATCTCAGGTCTGCCATTTACTAGATGTGTAATGTTGAGCAAGTTACTGAGCTGCTCTCTGCCTCAGTTTTCTCATCTCTAAAATGGGAATATGAAGGGAACCTATCTCACAGGGTGGCTGTGAAAACGGAGTGCCTATGTGCAAACCAAGTAATGCCTTGCATGTAGTGGGCTCTGTGAAAGTGTTAGCTGCTACTGCTGGTATTATTATGTAGGCTGCTTGGCAGGGCAAGTCTTGTAAACCAGTGGAAGGAAATACAGTGCTGCAAAAATTGCGGTAGAGGCACTAGTGAGGCAGCAGTTGGACTTCCTGTTGTCGTCATGGACACTTTTTCATTTGAGTTGGACATTGAGCTCCGAGGAGACCTTTTCCAGCTAGCCACGGTAGGAAAGGACAGCTCGAACAAGAACACTGCCTGAGCTCTGGGTGGAGGCTGAAAGTGCTGAGTGCAGCGGTGAGTGGTTTGGTGAGGTTAGAGGGGCACGCGTGCCAGGGAGGGTGCAGGCGCAGAGGCCACGAGAGGCTTGAGGCGAGACTGTGCTGAAAGGTCTGGGAAATAGATGGTTTGGAAGGGGTGGGGGTGGGCCTTCAGAACCAAAATAGGAGCCCCAAGTGTACAAAGTCTTGTGGGCTGTCTTGCCTGGAGTGTGTCCAAGGGCAGGAGGGAGACATGTTATCCCAAGTGCCTTTTAAAACTGGAGAAGGAAGGAACCTGAAGACGTGGTTGAAAAAGAAATCACTAAAGTGGGTCTGTGGCACTGTCTCCCAAGTCCTCAGTCATGACCATGAGAAGGGACTTACCCTGTGGCTCTTGTTGCAGTGAAGCCTGGTACAGATGAAGACCACCAGGAGAAGTGCCTGTCCCAGCTCTATGACCACATGCCAGAGGGAATGACGCCCTTGGCCACCCTGAAAAATGCTCACCAGCGCCGACAGCTGGGTGTGTATTGGCTCTCCTGCCCCCTTCCTCCTCGTGCCCCATTTGATGCCCAGCTGGTCCTGCTTACAGACAACCCCAGATGTGTCCTCAGGGCAGGGCTTGCAGAGTTGGGGTCTGGAATCATTGTGGCCAATGCCTTCTAATCTCTATGGGTGTCCAGAGCTGTGCTCCCACAGGTACTGCAAGGGCCCAGGCCTCCCCAGTGGAGCTGGAGCGTTGATAGACTTTCAACATCTTTAGTGTGGAAGGACACAGTGATTCATTTTCTCAGGTCACACTGGAGAATCGGTAATGAATTGCCCTGCTTTGGTCTCTGCCAAGTCTCCAGAGTGAATAGCTGTTTCCATGTGCAAATCTGCCCCCCCCCCCCCCCGCACAACTTCCACATAGTTTCCCCATCTCAGTGATGGCAACTGCACCCTCCCAGGTCTTCAGGCCAGTGACCTTGGACTCACCCTGTGCCTCCCCACAACTGATTAGCAAATCCCATCAACTCTACCTAGAAAACCGGCCACTGCTTACCCTGCCACCGTGGTCCATGCCACACTCATATAGTGCTTGCTAAACTGATGTTGACTTGCTGAAACCTCATATAATCCTACGAGATAGGTATGGCCTGATGCCCAGTTTTCTGTTGCGGAAATGAGCCCAGAGGGGTTACACAGCTTGCTCAGCTTTTTGCGGTGGCCTCATAGCTGGTCTTCCTGCTTTCCTCTTTGTTCCTTCATAGTCCATTCACATGGCTCAGATCCTCTCAGCCCCTGCTCACACCGTGATGGGCTCCCATCTCACCCGCAGTAGGAGATGGAGTCTTCACCCTACATGGCTGGTCATGGTCCTGCCCCTGCTCCTCTCTGCCCTCATTACTTACCCTTCTCTGCCTAACCCCAAGCTCCTTCAGGAATGCTCTCCTGTCAGATAGTCTCATGGCTGCTCCCTTACTTCCTTCAGGGCTCTATTCAAAAGTTACCTGCAAAAAGGCCTCCTCTGATCACCCATCATAGAAGAGCAACTTTCCATTCCCAGTCTTCTCGCCACATCTGCTTACTCTGTTTCACATTCTCCATCACTTGATTGCCACACATTCCATCATTATTGCTTTGCTTGTTAATTATCTGTCTTCAAACTAGCATGTAAACTTCATGGATGCAGAGGCTAGTTGTTATTCACTGCTTTATTTTTACTGCCTAGAACATTCAGTATATATTTGCTGAATGGTGTTTTATGAACGTAAGTGAGCATGTTGCATATGCATTTCAGAGGGACTTAAGCCGTGGGGAGAGTCCTCAGAAAAGATAATGTCCACTTTCTGGGCTGATCCGGGGGCACTTTGACTCTCCTTAAGGTACTCGTGTTGCAGTTTAGGACACATGTCTCATGGTGTTGCTTTTCTGTTGGCAGGCAAGTCCCATCTGCGCAAAGCCATTGCCCATCATGAGGAGTCCGTGCGGGAGGTGAGCTTATGCAAGAAGCTCCGCAACATAGAGCTGCTGCAGGAGGTGCTAGCTGTGGCACACCAGCGGTCCCAGGTCAAGTATACTCAGCATCAGGAGGACGATGACCTGCTGAACTTGATTGATGCTGCCGACATTATTTGTAAGTGCCAGGTGCCAAGTGTGCCCTGCATGAGAGGGAGGGACACTCGGGATGCACAGTCATTATTTGCTTATTGTGTAGGGGCCCGGCAAACACTCGGGATGTGCTGGGCACCAGGAGGGGGCAAAGTGCCACTCTTGCCCATATCCTTGTGCCTGAATCCAGGGGCTTCTTTATGGTCTTGTCCTCGTCAGCCCCTTAGTGACTTTTGACTCCCCTTCTGCCCCTTGATACTCCTCCCTTGGTGTAGGGGCACCCTGCCACCTTGTCCATTCCCACTTCCCTCTCTACCCCCTTTGTTGGCTGTTCCTCTTGCCCAACCCCACCCGCCCTTCCTGGCATTCTCAAGGGCCCACTCTTCCTGGTTCACTTCCTCTAGATTCCTTTTCTTAAAGTCTCTCAACTTCCTTTGGGGTTCCAGCCATCCCCTCTAGTCAGGAGACCCCTGAAACTACCTTTCACCTTGACGTTTTTGCTACACTCCACACCCACCCACCTTCCCTCTGCCTTCTGGGAAACTGCACAACGTGGGCTCCGTGGTTTGAAAGCCAGTGCATTCTTATTCCCTCTCCTAGGTTTGCTCTTTCCCCTGTTTAGTTCATCTTTTATTAGCACCAATGTACTTTTTTTCTTTTAGGACAAAAATCATTTTTACTATTAAATGGGAAGTAAAACTTTTCCTGATACAGTGGAACCAGGGGATGCAGGGACATTATTTCAAAACCTAGTCCATCCTCTGTGTGTGTGTGTGTGTGTGTGTGTGTGAGAGAGAGAGAGAGAGAGAGAGAGAGAGAGGAAGGAGAACACTTAAGCTCTACCCTCATAGCAAATTTTAAGTGTACATATGGTATTGTTAACTGGGGTCACCGTGCTGTATGCTGGATCTCTAGAACTTACTTATCTTGTATAACTGCAACTTTGTACCCTTTGACAAAATCTCATTTGCCCCTCCTCCTCCTTGCATCCAGCATTCTGCTTCTATAAGCTGGACTGTTTTAGATTCCACATGTGAGATTGCACACCTGAGCCCTTTTTAAGGATCTGCAAAGCGTTGAGCGTTGTCCTGGGTTTGGGAGCGTGAAGGTGGTATGGACAGTTGTTGCTCCCCCGGAGAGGTGGAAGTCAGTTCTGCCCCGGAGGTCAGGAGTGGAAGGACTTCCCTGAGAGGTGACTTGACATGAGAAATGAGTAGGATCTTTCCAGGAGTTAGGGGAAGGGGATAGAGGATGCTTCCCAATTAAGGGAATCCCCTTTGACTATACTGCCTTCCATGCTACTTCCTAAAGCCCTGTCCCCAGTCTTTGGAGTTCCACCCCCAATTCTCAGGGACCAATTCTCCAGAGTTAGATTCTAGCTCAAGCTAGAATCCTGGGCTTGTCTGCAGTAACCTTAGCTGATAGGATCTCCAAATGGATATGAGGTCTGCCAGGCACAACAGTAAGTACCATTTGTATACAGAATCTTATTCAACTCTCCTTCTGACTGTATGAGGGAAGTACTGATATTGTCTTTATCTTAGGGATGAGACAAAGTTTTTGCCCCAGGTGACCAAGCAGATTGGTGGATCAGGAAATGTGCTCAGGGAGTTTCTTTCATGGACACTGTGGCCACATCCTTGGCTCCCTTGTCCACACCATGTGCTCTGTGGCCAGGACGTAGACACATAACCTCCATCGAGGGAGGGAGACACATGGCTTCTGGTGAAGTCCAGGGGTGGTGGCACCATTCTGTCAGTGGACGAACAGCCTGTCCAAGCCCTACCCTGCCTCAGGCAGTTTGTAAGAAGCTACAGGGTCATCCTGTTACTGGAGGGCTGTGTTCTACCTTGGTGGTACTAGTTTGCTTCCTCAGGTTTTCTACAGATTTGATTTATTTATTTTTAGAGAGAAGGGGGGAGGGAGGAAGGAGAGAGGAAGGAGGGAAGGAAACATCAATGTGTGAGAGAAAAATCAATTGGTTTCCTCTCATATACCCCTAACTGGGGACCAGGCATGTGCCATGACCAGGAATCAAACCAGTGACCAGGCCAGTGCTCTATCCACTGAGCCAAGGCTCAAGCTTTCTTTTTATACTGTTGTTTATGTGTTCTTAGTCTGCTTTGGGATCTTTCTGAGAAGCCAACTAGCCTCGTGGTAACGGTGGGCTGGGCTTGCCACAAATATGTGGAGACTTGCGCTATTGGAGTACACAATTTGGCAAACCCACTGTTTGCCATCAAATCATCACTGTACACACTAATAATGAAGCACATCTCTTCCAGGACTTTCTGATGACAGACATGGTACTTCCTTCCGTAACAGCCACATCTAAAACAGATAACTTCAGTGGCGTTCTATGAGTGCCAAAGGAAGTCCATTAGACTATAAATAAGCTACTTGAAGGCAGGAATGTGTCTGTCACTACTCTGTGCCGGCCCCAGAGTAGGGTGTGGCTCACAGTAGGTACCCAAATGGAAGACACAGGTCACACTGGGCCCGGGGGTGAACCAGCAGTCCATCTTCTGTACTACTTGTCTAAACCAAGCAGGAGCAAGATTTGCTTCCTCTTCCTTTCAGAGAGAAGATAGAGTTTTCCAGGATAACTTTCAACTACAGAAACATCTTTGCTTTCCCTTTTCATCTTATTTTCCAGCTAAAACTGAGCAAGAGGTTGAAATTATACCGCCACAGTTCTCCAAGGTGACAGCAACAGACTTCTTCCAGAAACTGGTATGTTGAATGCTTATTTCATAATGACCTACAGGACAGTTTTTACATGTTGCAAAAGGCTATTTTTAGATATTTTAGATTTTTAGAGATTTTAATTAAGACAATCTTTAGAAGATCATTCTTAAAAAGATTTTATTTATTTTTAGAGAGAGAGGGGAAGGAAAGGAGAAAGAGAAGGAGAGAAACCTTGATGTGAGAAACATCAGTTGGTTGCCTCTCATGTGTGCCCCAGCAGGGGCCTGAACAGGTAACCCAGGCCGCTTTGCAGGATGCTGCCCAAGCAACTAAGCCACACTGGTCAGGACTAGCTAAAAGATAGTTTTGTTTAAAATATATTGGCTATTTTAGAGAAAGTGGCAGTTAATGTTCTCGTATGACTGCTGTAGCATGTATTGTCCCGGATGGTGTTGTTACACTAGTCTCTGAGCAAAGCCTGATGAAGTCTGTGAGGAGAGCAAGGAAACATTTCCTGTAGTTTTCAGCTGCCTGACTCAGGCTTCAGATCCTACAGCTAACGATGCCCTGTCCCAAAGGGCCCTTTGTCTGTGTTTTCGGCTAGCAAGAGATGGACACCTCCTCGAAGCATTCACTTCACTGCGGAAGAAGGGGACTTGGGGTTCACCTTGAGAGGAAACTCCCCAGTTCAAGTCCACTTCCTGGATCCGTACTCCTCTGCTGCGGTAAGTGTGTGCCATTCTGGGCTGGGAGCAAAACTCACTGGCACTTTGCAGGCAGTCAGGCTGGGAAAGAAAACTGCCCAAATATATCTGGGTGAGTGAATTTAGCGTTCCTTTATGCAAAAAGCCTCTCATGGACGCTACATGCCCAAGGAGAAAATGATTAGTTTATTGAAGTAAGCTTATGCAAATATTTATTTCATTAATAAACTTGGAAACTGTTTCAGGAATTGAATGAATAGAATGTTGACCTTTATTTAAATTATACTTTTGCAGTTGGCAGGAGCCAAGGAAGGGGATTATATTGTTTCCATTCAAACTGTGGATTGTAAGTGGCTGACAGTAAGTGAGGTTATGAAACTGTTGAAGAGCTTCAGTGAAGACGACATTGAAATGAAGGTTGTGAGCCTCCTGGACCCCACCTCATCCATGGTGAGTCCTGACACCCTCAGCAATAAATAGAAAAGTGCGGTGAGGCTGGTGTGAGTCCAGCCCTGTAGGTCTTTCTCGGGCCCTCTTCCTCCTGCCTGCATTTGTAACATCCCACAAATGACTGAACCCCTAAGCTTGTCATTGCCGCAGTGAGCTTGGCTTGGGTGAGAGAGCACTGGAAAACTTTTATTTTTGATCCTGTAGATAAAATAACCAATTGCTTTGTTTTTCTCATTATATCTTCTTTAATGACAAAAGTAATACAAACTCATGGTAGAAAAAAATATTGAAAGGATCCAGAAGGGCTTGTCATGTGAAAGACCCTCTTCACGTGTCAGAGACAGCTTCTGCTGTTCCCTGAGATCTTGGGACGTGTGTGGCGCCTGTGCAAGTTCATATGCACAGCTGTGTCCTTTCTTCCCCAAGTGGGAGCAATCATTCCCTACATACTCTTCACATTTAATAATGTACCTTAGACACTTCCCTCATAACAACATTCATTTATTCACTCAACAAATATTGATTGAGGATGAGCTGTGTGCCAGGCCCTTCTTTAGGTGTTGGAGCTACAGCTAGAACTGGACAGATTAGGTCCCTGCCCCTGCAAAACTGGCAATAAATAAGCAAATAAGTGGTTGTGATTTTGGTAAGTGCTGTAAAGAAAATAAAATGTGTAGCATAATAGAATGACTGGGGATAGGGAGAGGCTCCTCTGGACGGGACTTGCACAGAGACTTGAGTGACGAGGAGGAACCTTTTGTATTTGAAGAGGTACAAGAGGAGCATGCCTGGAAGGGTGACCGACAGGTGCAGGGACCCTGTGGCAGGAATAAGCTTCCCTGGTAGAGGAACAAAAAGAGGGCTGGAGCATTGTGATGACAGGAAATGAAGTGGGAGGGAGACAGGGCCTCATTGGCAGTGGTGGCACTTTGGAGGCATTGAAGTTTTGAGAAGAGTAATGAAATGATAGGATATTTATTTAGAAAGATGTCTCTGCTGGGACGCTGGCCGAGTGGCAGCAGAGCGAGCTGGCTGTGGCAGCCATCCAGGCCAGTGATGTTATTGTACACTAGGAAGGGTGACAGTGGAGGTGGATGCACCTGAGACATACTTTGAAGGTAGAGCTGATGGAGATTTGTAGATGATTTGTATAAAAAAAAGAGAGAGAGATGACTCTTCAGTTTTTTGGCTTGAATAGCTGCATCATTTTTCATAATGGTGAACAGGGGTGGTGATGAGGGAGGCAGAGGACAGAGAAAACAAGACTTATAATTTGACCATTTCGTATGCCATTAGACATCCAAATATAAATGTAAAGTAGGCCATTGAATGTTCAGATCTTCAGTTCAAGAGAGAAGTCACAGCTGTATTTGAGAGTCTTCAGCATAGAGATGGTACTGAAAGCTGTAAGAGACTAACTGAAATTGCCTGCGAGGGGCTGAGGGCTAGACTCGAGACACTGCAAGCACCTGGAGGTTAGAAGAAAAGTGGGTGCAAAGGAAGTTGCGAAGATGAGTTCAGAGACATCAGATAAAAAGGGGCTTTGGAATGGATAGGAAAATACTGCCCAGAGAGTGGGCGGCTGTTTTGCATAAGTTAAGAGGTGAAGACTGAGGGAGGAGGAGCCGAGTCTGTTACATTTGGCAGCCAGACAAAAGGACAAAAGGAGAGATGGCAACAGGACTCAGATTAGGGAGGGCTGGAAGCTGAATGGATTGTGTGATTTCACTGGTAAGAAATGTCCAGAATAGGCAAGTCCAAAGAGACAGAATGTAGATTCATGGTTGCCAGGGGCTGGGGCTGGAGCACTGGGGAATGGGGAGGGACTGCTCATGGTACAGAGTTTCTTGGGGGGATGGGAATGTTCTGAAATTAGGTAGTGGTGGGGGTTGCAGAACTGTGACTATACTAAAAACCATTGAATTTCATTAACATAGTGGATCTTATGGTGAGTTACATATTAATTTAAAAAATAAAGACAAAGAAGTCAAGGGGTTCACAGAGTACCTTGGAGAAGGGATGATTAGAATTGGCACTTTCCTAGGCAGAATCCATAGAATTGCTAGACAAGTAAAGTCCCAACCAGAAACACAAAAGAGGTTTGTCCAAAAGGAGGGTGAATGAAAGGCTGGGCCCTGGGCTGAAGGGCTGGAGTAGACGGCAGGCAGGGAGGGAGGCCCTGCCCCTGAGCAGAGACTGAAAGACTTGGCGTTCAGTCTTGCCCTGTCTTTGGAGGTGGCCAATGGATGTGATGGTTAAAGTACATTGGACTGTCTAGATGTGAGTCCTGGCTCTGCCACAGTTTTGTGACCTCGGGCAAGGCAGGGAACAGCTCAGCCTCAGGAGAGTCGGGAGAACAGTGCCTGACATGGAATATGTTTCAGTTCAGAATAGATGTTATAATAACCACGATGTGGTCATTCATTTCCCCAAGCAAGGATTTTAGATAATGTTTGAGCACCATTTTTAACTGCTGATCCTTTTCTTCAGACAAAACCAAATTAATGAGAATAAAGCTGAGTGCTCTTGCTGATTGCTTACCTGATCCCTAACTCCCTGAATCACAGTGGGGATCCCTGGGGACACCTGTGGAGCACATTGTGAAAACTGCCCATGTAGTGGAATCCTAGGCTTAGAATCAAAAGACCTGGAATCAAGCCTTGTCTGCCATGAACAAGCTGTGTGACCTTCATTCAACAGGTTAATACCTCTCCCTTGGCCTCGGTTTCCTCACCTGTGTAATGTACGAGTTGACTAGGGCTATGGTTTCAAACTGTTCCATAAAGTCCTGAGAGTTCCAGAGAGGTGCCCCAGGAAGGTGTGCATGGGGAGCATGCTGAGTGAGGATGAAAAAAAGTAATGGGAGGAAGGGAAGACCTGTGACAGGGAGCAGAGAATGAGGGTGGCAGCTGAGTTGGGGGACAGACATAGGGAAAAGGAAAGCTTTTCACAGGTGGTGGTGGTGTGTATATAGGTAACACAGCAAGCTTGTGTGCTGGTGGGAAAGGCCTGGCAGAAGGAGTGCAAGGAGGGAATACCTGAAGGAGAGAGGGCGTTAGATCCAGGTACACCAAAGGGTTTATCTTTGGGACAGATGCAATTAAGTGTTAAGGCAAGGATATCGGGAGGGCATGTGGGAGGCTTGATAGAGAGTAACTGAGAGAAAAGGAACAAAGTTACTAGGGAAATGCAGGAGTTCCAGGTAATGGGGTGCCCAGTAGGTTTGAGGTCAAGGTTATAATGTCAAATGAAGTCAGTCAGCTTGGTAAATATCCTCCCTCATCAATGCGGAGCTGTTTAGATGCAGGCCTGGGGAGGCAGCAGATGTTGAACTGGAGCTGACATTCATTGGTCGAAGTGTGTTAAGAGAATTGAGGGTGTTTGTAAGGGAGAGGTTATTCTGCAAAATGGACTCTAAGCGGGCGCAGGTTGGAAAATATTTACAGGCATTAAACCTACCTCCAGGAGTTTGTTTTGTTTTTAATGAGCACATGTGTCCTGTAGAGCATGTGGGATTAACGAACCACACTTTTATAGAGAAGGGAGAGGAATTTCATCCGAAGGAGCCACACTCAAGAGGGACATCTTATAGTGAATAAGATGTCCCTCTTTTTTGGTGCGCCACTCAAATTCCTTGATTTATATTATAAACAATGTGCCCAACCACTTAGATCTATTGCTTGCTTATATAAATGGCCTGATTTCAGTGCCTGGAACATAGATGTTCAATAAACATTTGGTGAACGAAACCACCTCGATGTTAGGCAAATCTTACAAGCAGGAAGAACCTAGGTGGCAGTTTTCAGAAGACAAGTTTCTTCAGATTTCTTATTTGAGTCCTGCACAGTCCTTTAACAGCTGATTGTCGGGTTTAATAGGTACAGTTTGTTTGGGGAAGAGGACAACATTCTGGAGATGAATGACGTTGATGGTCGAACCACTGTGTGAATGTATTTAACACCACAGGACTGCACCACTTAAATAGGGAAAAAAGTTAATGGTATCCTCACCGTGGATTCTACGTTGTCTTTAGAGAGAAGGAAGTTGAGCTATACCTAATGGCACAGACTGAATTCCAAGATACACTAAGTGAAGAAAGCAGAGTGCAGACTAACCAGTGTGGGTAGTGTCTTCCTGTTAAGGAAAGACATATGGTGACGTATACTTATGCACATACCATTATCCATACGTGAACATGATCTCCAAAAGTGTAATGGAAGTCATGTCTACTCAGAAGGGCTCTGAGTCAAGGTAGGAGCAGCATCTACTGTTCGCTGTATTTCCATATTGTTGACCATGGGTATGTATTACTTTTTCAAATATAAGAACCTTAAAAAGTGAGTCGTGTTCCTTAGCCTAATTTACTGCTATTGAGTATATTCCTTAAAAAATTGTCCTTGTTTAATTCTGTGTAAGCGTTAGTCACCTGAGTTTCAGAATTATATCAACTTAATTTTAAAGAGGATGCCATAAGTGCAGAATGTGAGTCTCAGACTTTGCAGTCATTTATTGGATATCTTGAGGATTTCTAACACCCTTTTCTTCCTTTTCTGTGTGCAGCATAACAAGTGTGCCACGTACTCTGTGGGAATGCAGAAAACTTACTCCATGATCTGCTTAGCCATAGATGATGACGATGATGATAAAACTGATAAAACAAAGAAAATCTCAAAAAAGCTTTCTTTCTTGAGTTGGGGTACCAACAAGAACAGACAGAAGTCTGCCAGCACCTTGTGCCTCCCATCAGTTGGAGTTGCCAGGCCTCAAGTCAAGAAGAAGCTCCCCTCTCCTTTCAGCCTTCTCAACAATGATAGTTCTTTGTACTAGTGCAAGGAAACAAAAACACTCAGGCCCGAAACATTTCCAGTCCCAACTAGGCCTTCATGTTTGTGCCATAATGGAAAATTTCTAACTATTCTCAAATGCTGTTTTCTCAGTATAAACTTATGGTGGATGTCTTTATGAATGAAAGTAATAAGAAACCTCTAGAAATTTGTGGATCTCAGCATATTGCTGTAAGTTATTTATTATATAAAGTATTGTAAATAGAATAGGGATGGAAATATGGCTCTTTTTGATGGCTACAATTATGACTTTTCAGAGTTCAGTTGGGGTTACCTACATTGGTCCTATTTGTAAGTTTCCAGGCTTGGGTAATATAATAGATCATTCCTTAACCCAGAATCCAGGTGAGCCTGAATTAAAGCAGGTCAAGGGACTATAATGATGGAGTTAAATTAGTATTACTAAAAAGTTCCAAAGAGCTGCTTTCTAAGGGGAATTCATTGACCCAAAATGAATTTCTAAGATTTTACTATTATTTCTGCATAATATGAATGTTATTTCCAGATAGAGTAGTGTCACATGTGTCATGACTTATTAGCTAAAACAATTTTGGAGTAGCTTTTCTTCTAGTTACATGTCATTTAAAAGTTGCTGACGGTGGCAAGTGTTAAATGAAGATGTATCTACAAGGTAGACAATATACTGTTTGATACTCAAAACATTTTTCATTTTGTTTAAAGTAGAAAGTACATAATTGTATATTTTAAGAATCTTTAAAATGAGTTGAATTTTTATAAGGTAACCATGTAAATAATTCAGGTTTAAAGCTCTGACTTTTTAAAGTGACATTCTTACTAATTGATTTCTCGTACTGTAAGTTGGATGATACTGTGATTCTAATAAGATTCACTGTTGACATAGTACAAGTTATATAGCTTAAAAGTATAGCATTGAGATCTAATTTTGAGAGTTAACAAGAATTTAAAATATTCTCTAGTGTGCAATATCAAAAGGGAAGCAGTGCCTCTGGGGAAGTGTATCTACTGCTCTTAGGGCCGTTTTTGTATAAATATTTAAATAAACACATTCATTTGCCTGAATTTTTTTATTTTTTCACTTCTTTCAAATTGTTTCTACCCTAACGCACAAATGATTTTATTGTTTGATTATTTTTAAAGTTACTAACATTTCACAAAACAGGGCTTTCAAGTTATCTTAGTATCTTTGAAAACATATGGCATCTTTAATTGTATTTATTTTTGAGTGGGCAAATGTACTTTTTGACCCCTAGCCTCCAGGTCTTCTCCCTGGACCCTGCTGCCTCTGCCATTTTCCCGTTGTCAGGCTGTGCATTCACAAACACATCCCTCACCTCGCTCCGCACCCCACACTGGCTTTTCATCTTTAAGTGGGCACTCTACACTCCAGGCTTTCTCCGTTCAGATGTGCCCAATGATTATGAACAAACTGCAGCCACCATGAAGGAAGTGAGCAAAGGAGGAAGTCTGTACGTTTATTTACACTGGCAGCAGCCCTCAAAGCACAGGTAATATTAAGACCAGACCTGAAGAACAGTAGCTCTGCTGCCAGGAACAAGAGGCTTATGGTACACACTGCTTCATTGTAGGTTTGTTTCCTTTAGGCCTTATCAACCACCTGAAACTCAGTAAGACCTTTCCATGATAGATGCAGGTGAAGGTCACACATTCACACCCAACCAAGCTGGATTTTTGCTGAATCTGAGAGTCCCTAATTTAAGTGACTCTCTTAGGAAGATCCCCACTGGCCTTCTTCATGGCAGCAGAGTCAGGGCAGCACCATCTGGGCCTACTAACTTAAATGCCTGCCCCCCGCTCCCCGCAAGCAGGGCAGGACAACTGGCAGATTCCACTCAGGCCTCGCCTCATCTTTCACTAGCTGCTGTGACAGGAAGTCATTTTTCTTGATTTTTAAATATGAAAAGAAAACAAGGTCCTGTGTTCGTGGTCTAAAGGAGAAAACGCAGTAGATGCTATGAGAAGAACTGTCACCTGGACTGTGTGAAGAATGTATGTATTTGCTGTGCTGCCGCGTGCCCAACAACCTGCTCCAGTTCTTGGATGGACGAGTTACTTAGTTGCTGGATACTTGGGAACTTCTGAAGCAGAAGGGAAGCTTTAACTTTTCCAACTCCTGGGATTTGTTGCACAGTTCGAAGTAGGGATGGCTCAGAACAGAGAGCCTGTTTCTTCCTGAGAAAAGGGTTCTTAGTGGGCTCTTTGGTTTGCTCTAGAACCTGAACAGAAATTAAAGAGCATGTGAGCACCCTCTAGTGGACTAGCAGTCTTCTTAAAATTTGTTTGGTGGAAATTTTATTTTTCTCTTTGGTTCAACTTGACTTACCACTACAAATGTTTTCACATGTCATGAATATAATTTTTCATCAGCAAAATGATTGAAAGATGACCCATATGACTACACAAAGGAGTAAGAGATGAAAATATTAAATAAAAACCTGGGTTTCCAGAATGCTTAGGATAAAAGCGATAAAAACATACTGTGAGGAATTCAAACATGTTCCTATGATCAACTAAGAAGCATTTCAGTTATATGAGATTAAATGATGCCTACACCTAAATTGGACCTGCTTGATACAGGATCTGGAGAGATCTTGCCGATCAAAGGAGAAACCAAGTCTCAGTTGTGGAAACAGGAAAGGCAGGTAATAGCATTACATCAAGGGAAGTTAGGAATAATAAAGCAAAGAAATGTGGTGGAGAGTCATGGAGGGATCTGTGAACAACACAGGACTGCATTTCTACTTTGGAGAAGATTTAAAATCAACAGTAATAAAAATTGATGCTTAGGCCTAGCTCCCACATTCTGATTTTTAGTTGGTCTGAGGTAAGGCTCATGTATTGCTATTTTGAAAAGTTTTCCCAGAAAATTCTGATGTATAGTCAAGTTGAATAATCTTATACTAGGTTTAAAAGCAACAGCATAAACTTGCACACAGTGCTGATGCTTAAAAAATACATGAGGCTGAGGCAAAGCAACTGCTAGCTGACATTTTCACCAGTGTCAATACAGAATAATGAATGATGGAGTTTTCAGAGCCTGGCAGTTTAAAATCAAGTCTCCAACTTGTTCACTTTGTTATACAGTTGCCTAGAATGGGTGTCAAGCTCAGCTGATTGCAGAGGCAGCTTCTGAACTTAAATTCCTTAAAAACGCTTTATAACCCTGGCTGGTGTGGCTCAGTGGATTGAGTGCCAGCCTGTGAACCAAAGTGTCATTAGTTTGATCCCTCAGTTGGGGCACATCCCTGGGTTGCCAGCCAGGTCCCCAGTTGGGGGTGTGCGAGAAGCAACCTATTGATGTTTCTCTCCCTCCCTTCATCCTTTCTCCTCTCTCTAAAAATAAATGAAATCTTTAAAAAGAAAGAAAAGAACTAACAATGATTAAATTGGCTTGAGGGACTCAGAAACCACAGCAAGCAAGGGCAGCAGCTGAAAGATCTATGAAGGTCAGTTGAGAGTCCTCAAGACAGGGGTATTGTGGAGGTACAGAAGTCAGTACTTACTAACTGGATAATGAGGCAGGACGCTTCCACCTGGCTGGCCACTGGAAGCAACACCATCCCAAGGTCCAGCACAGTAAACTTCTGTATCGCTGGGAAGTACTGTTCACTCATCTGTGTTTTTTCAACTATTACTATTCCTTGAAGATTACTAGACTTCAAAGGAAAATAAAAAACAACAGTAAGCCATTTTGTAACACAATTCCTTTCAAATTTAAGAAAGCTATCACTCCAAGAGAACTTGGAATGGCCAATGATTTTATATGAATTATTCTAAATATAAGACGGAGGGGGGGTCTAGAAGTCAGTTTTCAGTGTCAGTTTCTTCAATTCAGTACTTACATTTCTAACGCGAACAAGCCTCTTTCGGTAGCTATTTCCTGCCACCAAATCGGCTTCTTTGATATAAAGAATGCAGCATCTGCTAGACAAGTAAAAATCTACCGGTGCCAGGCCATCCTCAAAAACAAGCTTAATTTTCTCTTAAAATGAAGACAAGAAAAGTTCTGTGAGCTTTGGATGAAAAGGCAACAATTGGTAGACTTTTCTTAAAAAGTGGGGTTTGGAGAGAGGACGTATGCAGAGGGCAGCCCACCGACCTTGCATGTCCTGTGCCAGCTGCGACCCCCGCCATTGCTCATTGGCAACAATGTGCCCAAAAGGCACGTGCACAGGGCCTGTGCCATCCTCGGGGTTCCCTTCCATGGAGGCCTTGATCTAGAGAGGGAAATACAAGACGGCATTTGAGCAAGCTGTCCCGCACACGGTCCCGCATTCCACTCGGCTAGGGCCTCTTGGCAGAAGCCGGTCTGCAGTGCTCTCTACGAGACTGAATCTTTTGCCAAAGTCTAAGAAACCAGATTCCTGTCCTGGTAGACCCTCCCTCATTCTGGTCACCTCCCTGACCCCTGCTACCCCAGCTCTATCCGCGTCGTAACTCTTCAGTGCAGTCCTTCGTCTTGCCCGCCCTCCGCCTCCAAGGGCGTCAGATAGGCTAAGGCGTTAGAGATCGACATCTCCTCTGGCCAATAAGAGAACGGGAAGCGTGAACAGTTTCCGCCCTGGAGGGAATTTGAGTGGGACCTGCTGGTTACCAAGAGCGACGGGTACGAAGTATCCTTGGCTCTAATTGGCAGGCGGAAAAGCAGAGCCAGTAGCAAACGTGATTGTTGAGGAGTACCCTGAGTAGAAAAAGCGTCTGGGACTAAGCCAGAGGGCTGGGTCCAGCCTGTAGCGAAGGGTTGCTAGTCCGTCCAGGCCCGGGGTGACCACTCCCCGCAGCGAAGATGCTCCTGGGGTTTCCGAGAGGCCGTAAGAGCCAGTTTGTAAGTAGATCCTCGCCTGGCCTGCGACCGGGTGTGGAGGCCAGGATTTAAGGGAGGAGGGCTTGGGATTTGGCCTGAGATCGAGCAAGGTAGCGGCGGCACGAGAGGAAGCGGTTTTCTATTCAAAAAGCCCTGATAGTTCTAAAGAATCCTTTATCCAAGGGTCAGTCTGAGTCGGACAGGAATCGCCCATTCTCCCCCACAGCATTCGCTTCCGTTGTCTGGTACTTCACTTCTGCTGCACTGCTGGGTGTCCCCAGTGGGGAGTCATTCTTGATTCCTCCCCGCCACCCACCACCGACACCCCGTCAGAAAGTTTCATAGCCTCTACTCACCAAATACATCTGTCAGCTGTTCTCGCCCCTGCCCTATCCTCCAGCATCTTCCTGGACTGAAACAATAGCTCCTCAATATTTCTCTGCCTTTTTTTTTTTTTTTTTTTTGCTACTTCCTTTAGTATCCCGACTTCGACAATCCGTTAACACAACCCTCCCACACCCCACAACCAATCTATTGATCTTACCAGTGTTCTTACTGCCCTTCTTTCCAGCCCTAATTCTGTTTTTTTAATTAAACTCTTCATTAGTTATATATATAACTTTCCTATGCTACATTTTACATTACAGTCTTTTAATTTAAATATTTTATTGTTTATGCTATAACAGTTGTCGAAATTTTCCCCCTATGACCCCCTCCACCCAGCCCGTCCCCTCTCCCACAGTCAATCCCTGCACCGTTGTCCATGTCCATAGGTCATGCATATATGCTTTTTGACTAATCCCTTCACTTTCAACCAGTCCCCGCCTCCCTTCTCCCCTCTTGCAGTTGTCAGTCTGTTCCATGTTTCTATGCCTCTGGTTCTATTTTGCTCATTATTTTATTTTGCTCATTATAAGAGAGACCATATGGTATTTGTATTTCACCAACTGGCTTATTTCACTTGGCATAGTAGTCTCCAGTTCTATCCATGCTGTTGCAAAAGGTAAGAATTTCATATTTCTTATTCCACAGTCTATCATTATAATCACTCTCCATACGCACCCCCAACTCCTATGCTGCTATCTCCCTTGTCCGTATTTGCCTATTGAAACTCCAAACCTACTTATATCCAGTTTTCCATAAATGTAATACTTTAAATGCAGAGAAAGCATTTTGATAAGGGCATCGTGAGCTCTGTTTTAAATTGAAGTTAGAAAACATGTCAGACTAGGATTTTTGTTCTCAGCCCTCCCACCTGCGGCAGGCAGTTTAGACAGATGGACATTGAGAAGCAGTGAAGACATACTTATATTTTTGCATTGCAATTTTCCTAACTCAGCATGGCATTATTGAGTTCCTACTCTGTGTCAGATACCCATAATTGATTGACAGCCTATGGCCACACTAAGGACAGACGAACCCGTAAATAATTCAGCACAAAATGGTAATGCAAAAATCTACCGGTAAGGCGTGTACTAGGGAAGAGGCAGCAAAGTCAGTCTGGAAAGCCAACCTGGGTCTTGGGGGTGTGGGAGGGATAAGGAAGGAGAATGGCAGGGAGTGGGCAGGGGGACACCATATACAAAGGCCAGAAAAAGGGCTGTGCACAGGCCTTTTGCTGTGTGGGAAATGGAAAGCAATTCTGAGTGCTAAGCATTGAGTACATGTGTAGGGATGAGGAGGGGTAGCAAAAATGAATCTGGGTTTGTTGGTAGGAACCAACAGAGAGCAGCTTAGCAGCCACACTAGACTATTTATCCGTCATTAAGAGAGTGGGGCTGCTCGTGAGGGCTTTTCCTGCTGGGTTGAGATATGTTCATACTGTGTTTTAGAGGCTGAAGCAGGAGGACCACAGTTCAGAAATGATTGTAGTGGTACAGTGAGAAATGTTCAGCATACTATGGGAGATTCACTCTATAAAACAAAACAAAACAAAACAAAACAAAAAACAACCCAAAACAGTAACAACAAAGCAAAACTCATGAGACCTTTTTGGAGGAGCTACTGGATGCCAGCCCATGGGGATTCGGAGGTGAAGAAAACCCTTTTTTCCCCTCCATGACAGTCTCCAAGTATGTGGGAGAAAGGCTAGGGAATAGAGGAGGAGGCAGATATTAAATTGTCAAATTACTATTTTTTAAAATTTATTTATTTATTTTTAGACAGAGGGGAAGGGAGGGAGAAAAAGAGGAAGAGAAACATCAATGTGTGGTTGCCTCTCACGTGGCCCCTACTGGGAACCTGGCCTGCAACCCAGGCATGTGCCCTGACTGGGAATCAAGCCAGCAACCCTTTGGTTCACAGGCCGGCACTCAATCCACTGAGCCACACCAGCCAGGGCAAACTGTCAAATTATTTGACAAATACAGGATGGTAGGTGCAACACTGAGAGGGATACAGCAGACACTGCTCTAAATGCCTGCTCTTAGGATTTGGTATGCAAGTGAAACTGGGGAGCTGGGAAGGGCTACAGGAGACATTTGGAAGGTCTGTCCATCCCTCACTCCTGAAGGATCCCCCAAATTCTGGCTCTTCCCCTTGATTATACCTCCCTTCTCTACATGCCATATGCCTATCACTGCCTCATTAGTCTTTTCAGGGGCCACTTTCAGTAAATAGTCCTCACTAGGCCACAGGATCACCTTAGTCTGGTATTAAAACTCTTAAGTGGAAAGAATCCCCTTTCTTATCCCCAGCCCGTTGTTCTAGCCTCTCTCTCTCAGATGCTTCTATATTACAGCAAACTGGATACTTGTTATTTCTAGAGCACATCCAGTAGTATCTCACTTCATTCATGCTGGTGCTGCTTCCTAGAATGCTTTTCTTCGTATTTCCCAAATTTGAGAGCAGTGGCCATATTTGAAGACCTAGTCTAAATGTCTCTGTGTTTTTTTCCAAGGGGCATAAGAGGTCCCCTCCCTTCCCAGGCCACTTCAGCATTTTGTCTTTATCTTTTCCTTGGCAGATTTCATAATTCTGTGTCATACAGTAAATTTTTGGATATTTTTCCTCCGTATTCTTCCTCCTTGAGGATGAGGACGAGGTTTCTTTATTGCTGTCCTGGTGTTTTTGCTGCTAGTAGATGTGAATGAATGAATGGCTGGTGCACAGAAAATGATTGGTCTATACTCATGAAATTCTGAGAGACTCTCAGTTGCCTAAAGCAGGATTCCCCTATTTTCAGTGCGGGGGAACTAATTTTTGTTATTCTGCATCATCAAAACTACCTAAAATCTTTATTAAGCCCTAACCAGGTGTTGGGCAGTGTGCCAAGTGCTAGAGCTCAGGGTTGATAAATACAAGATGATTGCCTGCTCTCAGGAAGCTTCTGTTCTGCAGGAGGTTGACAAGCGAGTAAGTAGGGTCATAAGAGACAGTGCTATAAGACAAGTGAAGGTGCTACAAGGTGACTCTGGGTGTCAGGGAAGCTGCTCTGAGGAGGGAAGGGTGAGAGAGTCCCACTATGGGCAGCTGCAGTGGCACTCCCTGGGTGGGATGCTTGCCTGGCCAGGTGGGGATAGGGGATAGCAAGGGGAGGAGCGGGCCTCCTGGTGGGGCTAGATCCCTGGATGGCAGTGCAAGTGTCCTTCTCAGGCCCAGGCAGGGGAGGTGGCAGAACCCAGGTGATTCCTTACACCAATGACCTGTTCTGGTTTACTTTTTAATTTTTTTTTTTTTTTAGATTTTATTTATTTATCTTTAGAGAGGAAGGGAGGGAGAGAGGGAGAGAAATATCAGTGTATGGTTGCCTCTCATGTGTCCCCTGCTGGGAACTGTCCTGCAACCTCCGCATGTGCCCTGACTGGGAATCGAACCTCGATACTTTGGTTTGCAGGCCCGCGCTCAATCCACTGAGCTACACCAGCCAGGGCTTACTTTTTAAATATTTTTTTATTGTTGTTCAATTTGTTCTGGGTTTTCTTTGTGCAGAAACACATCATCCATGGCCTTCTACCTGCGGCCAGCATCGCACCAAAGCCAGCTGTGCCCCGGACACCTCCTCCCCGCAGCCCCAACCCCTCTCCAGAGAGACCAAGGTGAGTCTCAGGTGAGCAGGCACTGAGGTCACCTTTGTGCTCAGCCACCGAGCGATGGGTCCTAGAACTTTTCAAACTGGCAAGATTACAAGTAGGCTGATTAGAATCATGTCCTTTGAAATATTTATCATGGTTTCATAATTTAATATGTTTTCTCTGTGGAATAATGGTCTGTCCCCTTTAAGTATGGACTTCTCACATTTTGTAATTAAATGTAGTTAGTATTTTTTTAAACATTTTATTTATTTATCTTTAGAGGGGAAGGGAAGGAGAGAGGGAAAGAAATATCAATGTGTGGTTGCCTCTCATGCATCCCCTGCTGGGAACTGGCCTGCAACCCAGGCATGTGCCCTGACTGGGAATCAAACTGAGATCCTTTGGTTCACAGGCCTGCGCTCAATCCACTGAGCTACACCAGCCAAGGCCAGTTAGTATTTTTTAAAATATTAAAGCCCAAGTGTTCAGCATTTGCTTGAAGTCTCTCACAACTGGCAAGCAGTCTCAGTGCCGCGATGCACTTGAAGGTCTGTCCAGCTCTTCAGTGTTCATGTGAACAACATTAAATAGTGTCATTAGAACTGAAATGTTTATGTAGCAGCAGCAATAGTGAGAGGGTTAGCTTCACATTCCGTCATAAAGCAGAAAGACAAAAGAAATGTGCCCTATCATGCAGGCAGGCTGTAGACTCATGAGAAAATTCCTATAGTCTCCGTGCTTTACAAAACTATCACCCTGGGTTGTAATCTTTATAAACCTTAATAACCTTCATAGGTTTAGCAAACTTGGCATACTTCTAGATCTTTTTATTTTTAAAAGACAACATTGAAATGAATCTTTAATGTTATTCCATTTTATGTGTACTATAACAGTATAAGAATATAGCTACTTACTTCTGTTGCCTCCTTCCTATCCTTTGTGTTACTGTTGTCACACATTCTAATGCTTTGTTATAAACTGTGTAATACTGCTATATCATTACTGTTTTTGATTTAGACAATTATCTTTTTTAAAACAGTTTTTTAAGATATAATGGACTACAATAAACTGTACATATTTAAAATTCAAATTGGTAAACTTTGACAGATGTTTACACCTGTGAAATCATCACCGCAGTCAAGACAATACCTGTGCCCATCATCTCCCCAAGTGCCCTCGTGCTCCTCTCTTCCACCTCCCACTCCCCTCCCAGGCCACCCTCACTCCTGTTCCCGGCAACCACTGATCTGCTTTCTGTCACTGCAGATTAGTCTTCATTTTCTAGAATTTTGTATGAACAGAATTACACAAAATAATTAAGCTGGTGTCTTTTACTCAGTATAATTATTTTGGCATTCATCCATATTGTTGTGAAAGTCAGTAATTTGTCCTTTTTATTGGTGAGTAGTATTCCGTTATACAAGTATGCCACAATTTGTTTATCCACTCACCTGTTGATGGATATTTGGTTGTTTCCAGTTTTGGGGCTACTAGAAATAAAGGTGTTTGAACATTTGTGCACAAATTTTTTCTTGGATATATGCTTTCATTTCTCTTCGGTAAATATCTAGGAGTGAAATACCTACAATATATACTAGATATCATTTCACTTATATGTGATTCATTTTTGTTCCCACCAACAGCATACGAATTCCAGCTTCTTCACCTCACCAACACTTGCTTTGGTTGGTCTCATGTGTGTGTGTGTGTAATTTTGGCAGTCAGCTGTTAGTTGTCATTAGTTGTCATTCACATTTACTGTCCATATGATTTGTGAAAGTGGTGACAGGTGCACAGGTAACAATGTGTAGAGCTTGTTAGGTGAATCTTTATCTTCATTATGCTTTCTGGACAGCTGTACACTGATAAGGTGTGGAATAGCCCTTATTCTTTGACCCAGTCAGCTTTGTTGAGCCTGGAGTCCATGTGCATGTCTGGAGTTCCTGTCTCCTTCCTGGCAAATTCTTGGATCCCTTTGAATGCGTCAGGGGAGCATTTCTTGATGCTCGCTCCATGGATGCCCTTGTGAGTGTTGGTGGTGTGTCCTCTGTTACCTCCTCGTTGGTGGCAGAATGTTCCCTTCTCATCACCCTTTTTCGTGGGAGGCATTCTGTCACGCCCAATCTTTTTTTTTTTTTTTTTTAATTTTTAAAAGTTTTGAGTAAACTGATGACATATGTTGCGAAGCATGACCTCAAATGCTCCCTGTCTTGGCCAGTTTTTTTAATTTTGGATATTCTAATAGTCTGTAGTGGATTTCATTTTGGTTTTATTTTGCATTTCCCTAATTACTAATGCTATTGAGCAGGTGCTTATTTTCCATTTGTGTATCTTCTTTGGTAAATGTCTATTCAAACCTTTTGCTCACTTTTAAAAACTGAGTTGCTTGTGTTCCCGTTACTATATTTTGAGAATTCTTTATTCTGGATGCAAGTTCTTTATCAAATATGTGCTTTGCAAATATTTCCTCCCCGTCTGTGACTTAACCTTTTTATTCTCTTAACAGTAATTTTAAAGGAACAGATCTTATTTTTTATGAAATTCAACTTGTCACTTTTTTCTTTTACAGGTTATGGTTTTAATATAATATCTCAGAAATTGGTGCCTAACTCATGGGCATGAAGATTTTTTTCCAGAAGTTTTATAGTTTTAGGATTTATATTTAAGTATAATATCTGTTTTGAGTTAGTTCTAGTGTGGGGAGAGATATGGAGGTGTGGATTCAAGTTCCTTTTTTCCAATGTGGGTATCCAGTTGTTCCCGCACTGGTTGAAGGCTACTGTATTAGTTACCTGTTGCCATGTAACAAATTACACCAATCTAATGGCTTAAAACATAAAACAACAGCAGTTTTTTAATCTCATGTCTCACTTATGTTCTTTTTGGAAAATTATTTTTTCTTCTCTGTATTTCATTTTGGTTATTTTTTATTGTCTTGCCTTTAATTTTATGAATATTTTCTTCAGTGTGTCCTATCTAGTGTAATTTTCATCTCCTGAAGTTCAAGCCTTTTTTATACTGTTCTGTGTCTCTACTTAGCGTTTGAACATATGGAATACAGTTACAATAACTGTCTAGGTACATCTCTGCTAATTCTAACATGTTTTCAGTTCTGATGGGATTTTGATTGATTCTTTTCATTATGGGTCATGCTTTTCTCTCTTTGCATGCTGGTTATCTTTGATTACATACTAGACATTGTTATACATTTCATGTTGAATACTGGATATTTTTGTATCCCTGTAAGTCTTGAGTTTTGTGCTGGGATACAATTTACTTGGGACCAGTTCGATCTTTTGTGTCTTGCTTTTATGATTTGTTAGAGTTCAGACCAGTGTTCAACCTAGGGCTATTCCCCACTATGGAGGCAAGACTTTTGGAGGACTGTACCCAACGTCCCATGAGTTATTTTTCCTGTGTGACTGTTGGGAACAGACACTGACCTCAGCCATATGTAAGCACCTGTCACTGTTCCTCTAATCCTTACGAATGGTTCTTCCTCCAGTCTTGGGTAGTTTCCCCACACTCATGCACTGAGGAGCATCTTGCTGAACACACAGGGGGACCTCCTGCAGTTTCCAGAGTTTTCGCTGTTCAGCTCTCTCCTTTCTGGTACTCTGCCCTTCAGAATCTATCTGCCTGGTGTTCCTGGAGTGTCTGCTCCATCTATACAACTCTGGGAATCTGTCTCCCCGCCCCCCTCAGTTTTTCCTTCCTTTGCTGTGACCTGGAAATTCTCTCTGGCAGTTTTGTTTTACATTTTCAGCTGGGAGGGTAAATCTATTATTCTGTCTTTCCTGTATTATAGTTTTGAATAAATTGACTTTTAAAATCTATATATTTTTGTATCTCCTTTTCTTTCATTCTGATCTTTTATTTTAATAGAAAAAACATTTAATTATAGATTCCTTGGATTAGAGACCTGGTTCCATTTTGTATTAGCTAAAATATCTTGGACATATCATTTACTTTATATAAAAGATGGAGGCGACAATCATATTCACTCATACAGTTGCTGTGCACTTGAAATGAGATTGTTTGATGGCACATAACAGCAGGCTTGTGGTCAGTGGGTATGCACTAGACATTGTAGAACGGAAGCTATACCTTGATTAATTCATGTGTCCTGTTGTTTAACCCTTAGTTCACCAGCTCACCAGGATGCTTTTGTCCATAGATCTGCTCTGGCTGCAGTCATTCTAGCAACAACACTGACTGGCCGCACCGTGGCCCTTCCTCAGCCTTGTCGGAGATCCCAATCTGATAGTGACATGACCTATGTTGAAAATGACAGCTTCATCAAGCCCTATGCCACCACCTCAGAGCTGAGGCAGCGGTAAGGACCATATCTCTAGTTTTGCTTCCTCTCAGGGCAGGGGAGGAGTGGCTCATGTGTGCGTGCATGTGTGCATGTGTGCATGTGATTAGGATTGGAGTTCTGTCACTGGTGTCAAAATAACACTGTTCCAGGTCATTGTTCTTGAATTGTATCAGAGTTTTCTCCAGACTGGGTCTTGTTAAATTGTGGCATGGGAACGCACTGGTCGTTTGCATGGCAGCACAGCCAGTGAATTCAATGATGCTTTTAGGCCTCGTAGGAGTCTGCGCCGCAGCCTAGATGGTGAGAGCCATCACTCACCACTTCTCATATGCCTTCCCTCCGAACATTCATATTGATTTGACCTTTGTTGGCATCTGTACTATAACTTTTCTTTTTCTTTAATGTCATTTCCTTTCTTGCTTGAGCTGGGTTAGTGCTAACAGAGGGCTAGGGGGTCAGGAGGGTTTCCTCCTGAGGAAGAGAGTGTTGAGGGGGACACCAAGGAATTTACAGGAATCAAGAGGGAACAGCTTGAGGGCTGGGGAGATGGTCAGTGTGGGGCTAGGATAAGCTTTCTAGACAGAGAAGAGGGAGCAAGACATGTGTGAGCAGCAGAAGCAGATGTTTGTGTCTGGGAGAATTTGAGTGAGGTGGGTGGTCATTTGAGATATGGCTGGAGCAGCGGGCAGGGGCTAGGCCTTTGGTGTCCCGTCTGAGATTTGGGATTGCCCCTAGAAGCAGGAAGATGCTGAGAGCTTTAAGAGCTTGTGGGGAGGGGGTGCAGAGGGGCATGACCAGATTTGCCTTTTATCTGTCATGTTTATTCAATTTTATTTTTTGTTTTTGTTCATAGTTTTACATACCAAATACTCTGTATTTTTTATGTAATAAGAGCTGTCAGTCTTTTCTTTGTAGTTTCTTTCCATCATGATTGTGAAATCTAGAAGGACTTTCCCTACAACAGCATGATATAAGTGCTCATGTTTTTTCTCCTGGGATATGTTTATATTTTTGGTTTTCACATTTTAATCTTGACTCCATTTTGAGGTGTTTGAATATAGCCTGTTTTTTCTCCTGGTAAGAATTATACTTTGGGTGAATAAGGACTAAAGATGAGGACATGACTCTAAAATGTATTGGAAAGAATAAGCAGGTAAGACCATCAGGTGAAATTCAGAAAGGAAGAATATTGATCCTGGGGGTAGGCTGCATTAGCCCACATATATATTTTATTTTATTGTAATTTTTTTCATGACCACTTATCCTTCCCATACCCTCTTCCACCTCCACCCCACCACCTGCAATCACCACACTGTTGTCTGTGTCCGTGAGTTCTTTCTCTTTTTTTCTTTTTTGCTCTAGCCCCATTATACAGGGTCCTGCAGAATTAACACCTGCTTGAGTGTGGTTGGTAGGGTAATAATATGGGTGTTGTAATTTACAGTTTTAATTTGAACATTTCACCTAAAATGTCATATGGTATGCTTAAATGATATTGTTATGTTACAGAACTACATGCTTATGATTTTGTAATAAAAGGGGTATTATTTGTGCCAGACCCTGTATTTTAAAATCTATAGTTGAAATAGTTAATATAGAGGGGGACTGGTTCAGTGATAAGAGAGGTGTGCCTGAACCCTGTGGTGAACCGAGTGTTGGCAAGTCTACGGAATCTCTGATAAAGGCAGCCCCACAGATCAAAGGGGAAAGAACGGATTCAGCAGTATATTGGTTACAGTTTTGGGGGAAAAATCAACTTTGAGCTTTGCCTAATTCATATACCAAAATAAATTTCTGTTGAATTAAAGGATTGACTTGTATATTTACATAAATAAGACCATGAAATCTTATACTGTCACATCAAAACTGCTATTTACTCCTAAGCTAAGAATTGAGAAGTGTAAAAGAAATTTTAAAAAATCATCTTTGTGGTAAGCCCTGGCTGGTGTGACACAGTAGATTGAACACCAGCCTGCGAACCAAGAGGTTGCCAGTTCGATTCTCAGTCAGGGCACATGCCTGGGTGTGGGCCCCATCATGTGAGAGGTAACTGATGTTTCTCTCGCACATCAGTGTTTCACTCCTTCTCTTTCTCTCTTCCTTCCCCTCATCTGAAAATAAATGAATAAAGTATTTTAAAAATAAATAAAATCATCTGTTAAAAAATTAATAGAATAGGAAAAATATTTGTAGTAAATACAAAGGCAGGGTTTTAATACTAGAAGATAAGAAAGTTAACTTCAAATTGGAATGAATATACTAGAAGCAAAGTAGGTAAATGAACAGGACAGTTCACATTAGAGGAATGAAGGCTTGCCCACAAATATATGGGAAAATACTCTCAGTAAGATACGCAAATTTACACAGTGAGATTTAAATTCTCTAGGCTAGTTTTAGAAAACCACCGCTGTCACAGGTCAGAGAAATGACTTGTGAAATGATTCTGTGCAATGCGCATGTAGACCGATAGAGTGCTTGTGCCATCTGACTCAGCAGAGTGCCATCGGGCTGGTGGTTCTACAGGACTAACCCTAAAAGCAGAAGAGATTATTGTACATGTATGTCCAACATAAGGTTATTTACAACAGAGAAAATTGGGAAGGGGACACATAGTAAGGGAAATGGCTGACTAAACTGGTATAACTGCTTGAGTCTTTATAACATTATGACTTTAAAAACTTGTTAACAAAGAGGTAGATTGTTTTGTATGCAATGATAATAATTACAAGAACCTAGGTGAAAAACTAGAAAGAAATTTTAAGAGTGTGCAGAGAAATGGAATAGTGGATGACTTAATCCTTTAGTTTCCATATATTTTGTAATGTAGTTATAATATGTGGTGGGGGCTCAAAGGCAGTGCACTTTAATACATGTATATATACCCATGTAAAGTAAGTGGCTAGTTTAGTTACTTATTTTTCTCTTTAATGTTCTAATATAGACCACACTGGCAGAGTGAGACAGGAAGAAGAACTTCTTTGCCATCCTTCGAAATGCTGGGCTATGGGGAGGAAGAGGACACTGACTCCTGCCTGTCGTCCAGCTACAAGGCGTTGGAGGATGTCAGTGCTCATAAAGAAGAGGGAAGTCTCGGTGATGCTGTGTATGCCGCGCCACGCAGGAATCAGGTGCTTTTCACGTTGCAGAATTTCGCCTGCACCTTGACATTAACTCATAGTAAATTGTGTATAAGTAAGGACTTCCTTTTCTGTCTTCTACTTTTGATGGCTTTCTTTTTTCAGCTTATTTTTTTAATGTGTCCAGTCTCATTTTCTGTCTGGCTAGGCTAAAATTTAAAACTTTTTCTTTACCTTTCAAAGACAAACATCTTTACATGTTCAGTGTAGATTTTCATCCGATGCTAAGTAATTCTGCTTTTTTTCTTTGACCTCAAAAGCTAATTTTCCTATTACTTTTATAATATACATAGTTGTATAGTATACATAGTATATATAATTTACAGTATACATAGTTGTAACCTTTCTTCAAATTCATGCCTGACAAAAGGTGTATTCTCATTTGTCTCTGTACTGGCTCACATTGTTTGAGTGGTTACCATTCAGTGAGTCTCTATTTCAAGCTCTTATGTGTATTTATCTCCCACTATCTCAGTGACGTAGTCTCCATTTATGACCCTCTCACATGTGGGAAACCGAGGTACAGAGAGGTTGAAGGTGCCCATTTCTCTACCACTATCCAGCTGCTCTGGTTTCAACTCTGTTCTAGGGTTTTGAAAACTGGATAGTGCCATTTCTTCAATTCAGCGATCCCCCACCTTTTTGGCTCCAGGGACCAGTTTTGTGGAAGACAATTTTTCCACAGACTGGGGTCGGGGGATGGTTTCAGGATGATTCAAGAGTATTACTATCAAGCTCACCTCCTGCTGTGCGGCCCAGTTCCTAACAGGCCTGGACTGGTACTCGTTCGAGGCCCAGAGGTTGGGAACCCCTGTTTTTAATGGCAAAAGGCAGCACCGTAACTTGTTTTTCCTTTCTCTTTTTTCACCATTGCTATAACATATGTTAAGCATAGTGACTTCACATATAGACTGGCAACATAAAACTATGTTCATATTGATTACTCTTTACTATATTGAATCACATTTTAGATGGTCTTAGGGAGCTTATTTGGAGGAATCCATATGTGAGTGTTTCCTGAACTAACCATCACTTTCTAACATATGTAGACTTCATGCAGAGTTAGGTTTCTTTACAGCAAGGACCACTGACAGGCAGACAGCTGCCAGGAGCCCAGAGGGGGGTCTTCTGCGGGGCTCTGAATTCCCGTTGCCCCTCAGTCTGCATACTTTCTGGTAGTGTTTTGGACTGAGGTTAAACAGATAGAGTTGTATCACTCAATTGTGTTGAAGTGAAACTTGCTGCCTCCTTTCCCTTAGAGGACAGCAACCTATAGTGAGGCTATGGAGGAACTCTCTAATGCTGGTGGGAGTGTCATCCATGCCGCCACTTTGGAAAACTGTTTGGCACTATCTGTTAAAGCTGAACATATGTATTTTCTATAACCCAGCCAAAAAGAGAAAGCTGAAAAGTAGAAAATAACACATTAGTGTTCTCATTCTCCAGAATGAGCAAGTATTGACATCTTACCTGTTTTTGCTTCAGATTTTTTTTTCAATTTTAATCGCTTTATTTATTTATTTTACTGCAATATTATTACAGTTGACCCAATTTTCCCCTATTGCTCTCCCCTGCTCTGCCCATCTGCCACTCCAAGGGTCAATCTACACCATGTTGTCGTCCATGTTCATGGAACATTTATATTTGTTTTTATTTTTATTTTTTAATATATTTTATTGATTATGCTATTACAGTTGTCCCATTTTCCCCCTTCATTCTCCTCAACCCTGCACACCCCCTCCCACCCACATTCCCCCCCTTTAGCTCATGTCCATGTGTTATAAGTTCTTTAGCTTTTACATTTCCCACACTATTCTTGCCCTCCCCCTGTCTATTTTCTACCCACCATTTATGCTACTTCTTTTCTGTACCTTTTCCCCCTCTCTCCTCCTCCCTCTCCCCTGTTGCTAACCTTCCATGTGATCTCCATTTCTGTGTTTCTGTTCCTGTTGTAGTGGTTTGCTTAGTTTGCTTTTGTTTTAGGTGTGGTGGTTAATACCTGTGAGTTTGCTGTCTTTTTACTGTTCATATTGTTTATCTTCTTTTTTTTAGATAAGTCCCTTTAACATTTCCTATAATAAGGGCTTGGGGATGATGAACTCCTTTAACTTGACCTTATCTGAGAAGCACTTTAATCTGCCCTTCCATTCTAAATGACAGCTTTGCTGGATAGAGCAATCTTGGATGTAGGTCCTTGACTTCCATGACTTGGAATACC
>PVKU01004095.1:120393-157062 GCA_004027475.1 Anoura caudifer
TTCTTGCCTGTAAGGTCTCTTTTGAGAAATCAGCTGACAGTCTGATGGGAACTCCTTTGTAGGTGACTGTCCCCTTATCCCTTGCTGCTTCTAGAATTCTCTCCTTCATTTTAATCTTGGCTAATGTAATTATGATGTGCCTTGGTGTGTTCCTCCTTGGGTCCAACTTCTTTGGGACTCTCTGAGCTTCCTGGACTTCGTGGAAGTCTATTTCCTTCGCCAGATTAGGGAAATTCTCTTTTATTATTTGTTCAAATAACTTTTCCACTTGTTGCTCTTCCTCTTCCCCTTCCGGTACCCCTGTAATTCGGATATTGGGATGTTTAAAGATGTTCTGGATGTTTCTAAGCCTCTCCTCGTTTTTTTGAATTCTTGTTTCTTCATTCTTTTCTGTTTGGTTGTTTCTTTCTTCCTTCTTGTCCACTCCACTGATTTGAGTCCCAGTTTTCTTCCCATCTCTATTGGTTCCCTGTGCATTTTTCTTCATTTCACTTATTGTAGCCTCCATTTTTTCATCTAATTTGTGAGCAAAATCAACCAATTCTGTGAGCATCCTGATCACCAGGGCTTTGAATTGTGCATCTGATAGGTTGGCTACCTCTTTGTCACTTAGATAAATTGGCTCTGGGGCTTTGATTTGTTCTCCGGTTTGAGCCATTTTTGTTTCTGGGTTTTGGGTTTTTTTTGGGGGGGGGTCTAGTCACGGCTGTTATGTAGTGAGGGGTGGAGCCTTAGGGGTTCCCCAGGGCGGGGCAGCCCAGTCGCTGGGTAGTGACGCTGTATGTGGGGGCAGGGTCCTAGCGGGAACCATGGTGGTTGCTCTTCTCTCTCTTGGATTCCAGTCTCTTCTGCCACTTCCCCTTCACCTGGATTATTGGTCTGGATGAATGGTTGTTGGACTTGCATACAGTTCAGTTTTCTGTGAGTTCTGGTTGTTTTCTTGTTTCTAAATCTTTGTTGTCCTTAATTTTGGTTGTGAGAGGAGGCACAGTGTGTCCACCTACACCTCCATCTTGGCTGGAAGTCAGATTTTTTTTGTAATAAAAGAAATAAAATTACAGTTAAGGTTGAATTTCTCTTTGTCTCCCATTCCCTTTCCATCTCTGGAAGGAATGGCCTTCTTCTCTTGGATTTGGAATGCATTCTAGAAGTCTGTGTTTTTACTCTTTTACTACAAATGAGTGTCAGTAAACAATATAGTACTTTTTTTTAATGTATAAGGGTCTCCATACTGAACCAGTCATTTCACCTCTTGGCTTTTCTACTCAACATTGCAGTTTCGAGATGGATCCATGTTACTTTATCTACTCAACTACTGATGAACATTTAGGTTATTTTCTTGAACATTTGGTTCATGTGCTGGTTCACATTATTAGACATTTGCCAGCTTATTCTCCAGAGCGATTGTTCCCTTTTACTTTCCTACCGGCAGTATTTGCATGCCAGTCTCCAAATTTTTGTGTAACAGGCAAGTCTTTTCCTATACAGCCCAGGAACCAGAGGAGAAGTTTTAGTCACTGATTGCAATTGAAAGGTTTTGTCATAACCTTTGCATTGTCCTGGCAGACAGCATGAATGAAAGGTCCCGTGAGCTGGAAAGGGTTTTCAATTTCCCACAGCCTTACACTTAGTTTTTGGGGGGGGAGCTGGTAGATAGTAGGGGGAGGAAGACACATTGATATTTTCTTAGCATTAATATATGTTAGGCAGCTTATATGTGCCATTCACTGACTTCACCCTTGGGGTAAGTTGGGGTGAGACTGGATAAGTGACTTGGCCAAGGTCCACCAGCCAGCCAGCCAGTGACAGAGGCAGGATTTAGACTAGGATGACCAATTTTCCCTATTAAGAATTAAAATTTGTGTTTATAGTTCTTCTGCCTATCAAGAATATTTCATAGACCTAAAGCTTTTTTTTTTTTGAAACAGTCCCAATATTCTTAAATTTATTATATGATTCCAAGATATATCTTTGGAAAAATGGGCATGTGAAGCATGTAAAACTGCCATTTAATCACTAGATGGCACCAGCTCTGAAGGAGATACTGTCTATGAGGTACATTTTAATTTAAAAGGTAGAAGTAAAATTGCCTTCCCTATATTTATGTGGACATTCTGTAATCTGAGGTAAGTAATTTATAATTTTATCCCTTTTTATGAATCATTCATACTTTCTTTGAAATAAACAGTTGTTAAAACTAGGAAGGTAAGAAAATAGGCCAACACAAGCAGGCAATTTGGATGTAGGTTCATCATGCCTCTCTCTGTTTCAGGGTAGTAGTGTGGGCAAACATCTTCATGTAAAGGGTGCACCTGCTCGGAAATGGCCTAACAAATGGAAAGAAAATCTTGTTTTCAGTAGTTTTGTTGGTGGTGCCACCCAGAAGTAAGGCTGGAGGGTTTGGGGTGCCTGAATTTGTGGTCCGCTTACACAATGCTAGAGCCCAGTGGGCAGAGCAATGCCATGGGCAATCAGAGACCTGAGTTCAAGTCCCAGCTTGTCTACTTCCCACTTGGACAATATAACTGTGGTAAGTCAGATAACCTCCCTGTGCCTCAGTTTCTTCATCCTGTATAGAACTGTATTGAGGAGGAGATTGTCTTTGGGCAGATAAGTAATTCAACAAATGTTTATTGAACATCCAGTGAATACCAGGCATGTGCCAGGTGCTGGAAAAGCAGTATAAGACAGTCCATAGTCATACAGTTAATAATAATCAATTACAATTATGATAAGTGTTACAAGGGAAGGGTACAGGTGGCGTGATACCATGTGTTGAGGGACTTAATCTTTCTTGAGAGGACTGCTGAGTGACAGCAAAGGGCTAAGAAGGAGTTACAGCCTGCTTCACTTTGAAGTCACTTGACCTTTCTGCCTGATACCTTTGTAAGTTCCTTCTTTAGCCTTTGAAGTTTAGTATATCACCAGAATTAATTCTAGTTCATTATTCTCTGTTATTTTTTCTAAGAATTATTTTATAATTTCATTCAGCAAAGGTTTTCATTTCTTTTTTTATTTCTAGGGACTATTTCCTCCCCCATTTTATCTGTGACTACTTTTGTTGTCTATTCATTCTGTTCTCCTTTGAGACCACTAGTTATGCATTTGTTGGATGTCCTTTATTTGTCTTCCATGTCTATTATATTTTCTATAATCATTTGTCCCTCTTTTTAATTTTCAGTGTCACTTTACGTGATTTTCCTTTGTGCGTCCTCCACATTTCAGCACTTTGTCACTGTGTTTTAGTGCTTCTAGTATAGTTTCTACCTCTGTGTTGGTTTTATTTTTTTCTTTCGTTTTTTGAGTTCTGACAGCTTCCTTTTCACATCTGCCTGTGGCCTCATCACTTTTCTTGATATCCTGTATCTCTTCTTTGGGGTCTTTATGTCAGCCTACGCTGTCTTTAATTTCTTTGAGAGTGCTTGGGCTGGACTCTGGACAATGGAGGCAGGCTCTCCACAAGTGTCTCCATTAGTTCTTTCTGCCTGGCAAGGACCATTCTCCTGGGCCAGTCCACAGCCTTGCTCTTGTTACACCTGTCAGTGGACCTCTGTGGACCTGTAACTATAACACTTAGAGACTTTGGGTCTTGGAGCATCTACATGCCTAAGGTCTAGCAGATTTTAGTGTTCTCCCTCTGTTCCAAATTTCATAGATTTGGCAAGTATTTTTGCCAGTTTGTGGATTAAAACTATGCTATTGACTAAGCATTTTCCCCCCATTCTTCTGATTGATTTCCATCGGTTTTAAGGGAGGAGACTACATGCCTTATTACCATTTTCAAATAGAAATCAATAGGATGTTATTGAAGCATTCTTGCTATTGTTGTTTGTGGATTTGCAGAGAGCATCCTGTCATAAGATGCTATATATTCATTTATTTGTTCATTTGTTTATCCACCCACCTGCCAACAAACCCATCTTTGAGTGTCTGCTATAAGTTTGGATGGAGTCCCAGAGAGAAATTATTCATGGAGAGGTAAACTAGTTCTCTCTAGAAACTTCTGGAGGCCGAGGAATAGTGGGCATTCTTTTGCTGCTGCTGTTGAGGATTAGGGATGTTCCTTCTCTCTCCACAGTTAAAACAATTTTAATTTTCTTTTTGTCACAAAGGTAGTACATGAATACACATTTCTTATAAAAACTTTTGATATCACACGTAAAGCAAAAGCCCATCCTGAAACCCTGCTGTTCATATTGTAGACCTCCTCATCTCTCCAGAACAAGCCTCTGTGGTCAGTTTGATAGGTATGCCTTTTTTTTTTTTTTCTGCTGCAAATAATGGAATAGACAAACATAAGGCTTAAATAATAGACATTTAACATTCTCCCCTAACAAAGTCAAGAGGTAAAAGATTCCAAAATTGCTTCAGCTTCCTATTGAAGGCTAGGGCCTGAGGTTCCCTTGGCTTCCTCTCCATGGTCACTAGTGGGTAGGGCAGATCCTGGTCCCAAAGCTGAAGGAGGAAGTGGGGAAAGGTCCTTATCAGGCTCTCTGTGCTCATTAGGGAGAACATTTTTTCCTGAAAGCCTGCCAGCAGCAGGCTTATTGGTCACACACCCATCCTTTGACCAATTACCGAGGGGAAGAGGATCATCAGGATTTATCCCCCACAGCTGGGCCCATTTGCCCCAAACAAAATCATCCTCTTAGCAAGGTGGAAAGGGGGACGCTGACCCAGCGCTGAGTGTGGCAGTGCTGCTGTGGCTTGACTGCTGCATCTCCCTCTCCACGTTTATATGTACACATATATGAGCAGGGAGACATACCCACTCTCAGTTTATTTCATGTAGGTTATCACTCTGCTCTACCAAGGCAAACACCTCTGCGTGAACTTGACCCTGTTGGTAGCAGTAGAAGGCCAGGCTAGCAAGTCACTCGCCAGGCTGCCACTCCAGGCAATTTGCAGGAGCCACCAAGAGAGTGAACTCTGTTATCTTTCAGTGTTGGAGTGTCCTCCATGTAACAGGAGAGGAAGCAGAGGTTCATGAACCCCTAGTGTATTTACCCTAATATACCAAGTCAGGGGAGGTCCACCATGTGTTGGGGCCCACAAGGACCCGGTACAGGCCTGAGCAGTCCCCTGCTGGAGTTATTCCTTGGTTTACTTCGCAATTTTACCACTTGCCCGAACTTAACCCTGAGGTGGAGCTAGCTGGCACCTCCTGTTGCTCCACCTGTAAACACTTTGGGTGGGGTTCTTCTGTTAGTGTCGTTACTAGGAAGAGAGGCACCTGGGAAGGTGACGTCCCCTTCTCAGCTGTGGCCTGTGCATGATTAGGTTAGTCACTGCTGGATGTTAGTGTCCTGTTCCTCCCACAGTCACAAGAATCTGGACACTGCAGCTTCCTTGCTGTGCTGTCAGGTGTTCCAGTATCTTTTTTCTTGAAGTATTAGGGTACTTCTGATGTCATGGACTAAACTTGCATGTTTTGAACTTTATATGCATGAAATCATAGAACATGTATTCTTTTGCATCTGACTACATTGTTAGGTGTGTACAAACTTAAAACCATATATATCTTCCTGGTAAATTGAACATTCAGCCACCGTAAAGCAAGCCTCTTTATCTCTAAAAATGGGTTTCACCTTACATCTGTTCACCTGACACCCTCTGTCTCCCTTTTGTCTGATATTCGTATGGTCTATTTTTTCCGTTCTTTAAGTTCAACTTTCTATGTCCTTATGTTTAGCTGTGTCTTATAAACAGCATACCATTTTTTAAAAACAAGTTTTAAATATATAATTCACATATCATATTATTCATCTGTTTAAAATATGTATTCATACATACTTTAATGTATGAATAGTTTAATGTAGCATTATAGTTTTGTTAACTGAATTTGACAAACTTTTCCTTTGTGTTTTTACTGGACCATTTAGTTCTTTTGTATTTAATGTATGTAAGGATCTACCTGAGTTTAAATTTGTCATCTTTACCTTTTCTCTTTGTCCTGCTATTCTGTATCTCTCTTTCTTCTTGACTTCTTATGGGTTGATGATTTTTCTTTCTCTCTACTAATTCACAGATTATAGCTTTTTCTCTAATAATTACCATAGATATTATAGCATGCACATTTTACTCTTTAAAATCTCAGTTCACTGCCCCAGCAGGAGGACAAAGGGACCAGAACAAGTGCTGTGGACGGATGAGGGATGGGCCCTTTTGTCACCACTGGCATCTGGGCCAGGGCTGGGCTGGCCTGCCCTGCTGCTTCCTGTCCTTCAGGGCACAAACAAGTGTCATTTTAGTTGCCAAGGTTATTTTTACAGTTAGAAGTATTTGGTAGTTTAAAAAATATAAATTAAAACATTTAAATTAGAGTGTTGTTTTGAATAATGTCACAATTGTTTGGTTTATTTATCAATGTAGTAAATATACATGAAAGATATATAAACCATAAGTGTACAGCTCAGTGAGTTTTTACAAAGTAGTCACCACCCATATTTTTTTGTTTTAAAGGAACATTATTAGTACCCTGGGAGTTCCTCTGTATGGCCAAGAAGAGGTCACTACTTCCCCTAGAGTTAACCACTGCCCTAACTCCAAGAGTAGATTAGATCATAGAAAGTAACCATAGTTTAGTTTTGCTTATTCTGAAAATTCTGTGAATTTAATCCCACAGTATGTATTCTTTGGGGTTTTTGGAAAGTCTTCAGTTATTATGCTTGCAGTAGTTGGTTCATTCCTGTTGCTGTGTAATATCCCATTTTACAACTGTGCCATCTAATTACTTACACATTTTACTGGTGATGGATATTTCATTATTTCCAGTTTGGGGCTCTTAGGAATAGTGCTGTTATGAACACTCATAGATGCGTGTATATATTCCCAGTGTGTTGTATAGGAAGGAGTGAAGTTACATTATCAGCCTTAGTACTAGTAGGTACCACCCAATAGTTTTTCATAGTGGGGGATCTTTATGATGACATTGGAGACCCTTAGCACTTTTCACACTTCCTTGATAGGAGTGAGTAGCTTAATATATCTCCGACAGGGTGAGCGAAGCATCTGGTTCCTAGGGGATGAAAACAGCGGTCATTTCTTTCCTCTTCCTTCAAATGGTGAGTGGGAGACCTGTCTGCCACTCCTGAGCTGGGTTACCTTGGAGCCATTCAAATGATGATTGGGCCCATCGGCCCTTAGCTCTTGGCTCTGCAGTACTCCAGTGCATCTTGCAGATCAGTGCCAACAGCTCCCTGCCAGCCTCAGAAAGGCCCTTCTCTGCCTACAGCATAGCACAGCTAGGACAAGATGATCACATAAGATTTCAGTGAAGAGCCAGGATAGCAGAAGAGACCAACCAGAGAGCACCACAGTTAGCTTATTGGATGCTTGGGTTGCTTCTGTCCCCATTTCCCAGAGCCCTGCCAGTGAAACTGTCTCCTGCTCAGGGGGGTGGTCCCATTCCTGGCCCACAGGTCAGTAACACAGCTCGACAGCCCTGCTACCATTCATGATATCTGTATGGGAGATGTTCACAGGCAGTGGAGGAAAGGGTTCCACTCCACAAGGAAACATTTCCAGTGGACTCACATAGCCAGTGAACATGATGGACCTCGACCCCTCACAGTGGCCCGACTGCAGATTCTCACAGTTGACAGCCCATGTCCCACGTAGAGATGATAACAGAGCATCAGTATCAAGGTGGGCTGGTATTGAGTGCTATGCACAGCAGGCAAGATGCAGCTCCTTTTTCTGGGTTGGTCCCTGACAGGAAGGAGTTAGAGAGGCTGCCGAAGCAGCATGGGTGGATTATGAAGGAGCCCAAAGTTTCATCCAGCCCTGCCAGGCATGGTCCTTTTGTGTCTCAGAGAGACACAAAGGAGGTGGCACTGGAGAAAGTGTAGAACAAGCCATTTGCATTTACTGGGAGGAAATTTGGTCATATGTTTGTCCTTTTGTCTCTCGGAACAGAAGGTTTCATTGCCATGTGGGGTGGACGGTGAAGATGAGGAAAATATTTCTGAGGAAGATGGGTTTCCAGACTCACCTCTTATACCACAGTGCACACGAGAAAAAGGTAAAAAAATTTTTTCAAATATTAAAAGCTTTTTGTGGCAATAAATATTGGTTAATTTGGGGGAATATATAGCCATTGCACTTCCATACTGTGATTCTGTTATTACAAGTAGGAATATTCTAAATTTTACTTTCCCTGAAGATAAGTTACTCTAAAGTCAATTTCATGGATGTTAAGTCGCGCTCACTTTGGAGTCCATTTCGTCAGTTCTTTCAGCCCAGAGAGGGTTATGGCTCAGGCTCTGAGGCTCTACACATTCTTTTCCCTGCTCCTGGGTGCCTGCTGCTGCAAGGGGCTGGTTGGTGGCTCAGTGGTCTCCACAGAGTGAATGATTGAAACCTCATGTCTTGTCCACCGTGCTGTCTCCATTATTGTGTTACTGGTCTTTTTAAAATCTAATGGCACATACTGAATATCTCTCTGTGTTCATTCATGTCCATCCACTTTCTAATGTCTATGTTGCCTGTGGCCTAATGTGTCACCTATCAGTCAGAATCCAACCAGGAGAGAGAAGGCACATGATGATTTGAACAGGGAAAGTTTAACATAAAGAATTACTAACATAACTGAACTGCCTACTAAGGGATAGAGAGAAGTTTAAAGAATACAGGAACAGCAGATAGAGGGAACAGCTAGCTACTCCCTCTGCAGTTTACATAGAGCACCCCAGGGAAGAAACACATTTGGAGAATCACCCAAGGCTGAGATGCAGACACTGGAGAGGGTGCAGCTGTAGGCCACTGGCTGATGGAGAAGTTAGCTGAGTGCTAACAACTCACTAGGAAGCTGTCTTCAGGGGATTGCCAGGAAAAGCCACCCATGGGGAAGAGCTGTTGGCCACCTAGAAGAGGGGAAGGATGGAAGAGAGCAGGAAGAGAAAGAGGGAGGGAGGGCAGCACACTGAAATGAAGAACCCAAGCTCCTGCTGCTTCAGTATCTTTCCAGCGCCCTCTATTGATGAAACTTATATTGCGGCACCTGGCAAGTAGAAATTCTACACAAGCAAGCAGTGAAGGTGGGTTTGGAGCTAACAGGCAGTGATAACTGGCACACTTAGTAACATGACCTTGGAGCACTTCTGCAGTGATTTTTGTTTTGTTATGGCATTAAAAGCCTCTCAACAACCCTGGCTGGTGTAGCTCAGTGGCTTGAGCGCGGGCCTGTGAACCAAAAGATTGCGGTTCGATTCCCAGTCAGAGCACATGCCTGGGTTGCAGGCCAGTTCCCAGCAAGGGATGCATGAGAGCAACCATACATTGATATTTCTCTCCCTCTCTCCCTCTCTCCTTCCCTTCCCCTCTAAAGATTAAAAAAAAAAAAAAAAAAAAAAAAAAGCCTTTCAACACTTGTGAAAAAGGCCCCACACTCACCCCAAATTCTAATTCAGTGGTTCTAGGCTGGGGCCCAGAAGTCTGTAATTTTAAGAAGCATTTTGGAGAGTCTGATGGGGATGATCCTTGGACAAAACATTTGAAACCCTGGTTTCTGGTGGTTTGGTTCTTGACCCTGTCATTTCCAGGTGGCAAGATGCTTGGCTTAACCCCACTTCTACTCAGTCTATGAGTGCATCTCATCAGATTATTATAAGGACTAAATTCAGTCACATGTGTGAAGTACAGTGCCTTCCATAAGTGCTAGCTGATAACTATTGTCCGAAGACTAAAGCCATCAAGCTCTACGAGCCTGGTGTGCCTCTCCGCACTCTACAGGTACCCAGCCAGGAAGACCAGGCACTGAAATCTTTTGGTCCAGGTACCAGTCCCCTGGCCAGAACTGCCAAATTCTTGCTGATGGATGGCATCCCTCTCCCTTCTTTGATCCCAGTAGTGCCCTCCCACTGGTGGTTTTCTTTCTCTTCTGCAACCAAATTGTCAAAAGACATCTCCACACACCTTCTCCCTTTCCTCATCTGATGGTGGCTTTCCCCCCGACTCCAGTTTGGCTCTAACCCCAGACCAATGACCTTCATTCTGCTGAATACAGTGGATGGAGCATTCCACACAGATGAGTGCTCCTGCTGTCTTAAAATAATCTGTCCTCTGGCTTCATGAGATCACACTCTCTTGCTTCCTCTCACCTCTCTGGGGACCCCTCTTTACCTCCTTGCAGTCCCATTTTCCTCTACCTGTCCATAAACTTGGAGTTCTTCAAGTCCTAGTCTAGGCCCTTTTCTCCATCCTAAGTCAGGGGTGTCAAACTAATTTTCACTGGGGGCCACATCAGCTTTGCAGTTGCCTTAAAAAAGCCAAAATAATTTTAGGACTGTATAATTGTAATTACTCCTTAACTGTTAAGGAGTTGAAATTACATTCAGCCCTTTGAAGGCAACCACAAGACTGATGTGGCCCCTGGTGAAAATGAATTTGACACCCCTGTTCTAAGTAATCACACCTGCCCCTCTGCTTCCAATACCATTTATTGTGTGAAGCCCAGGTTTCTCCTCCCAGCTCATGACCCCATGTAACCAGCTGCCTGCTATTTGATTCTGTTTATTCCTTCACTCAGCCAGCAGATATACGCATAGATATGGAGTGCCCACTATGTTTTGGCCCCATGGTAGCAGCCAGAGCAGCCTTTTCAAACACGAATCCAGTGGTGTGCCTCCATGTACCCTCACGCATTTTTACTTAGATCTGGTTTCCCACAGCAACAAGACCTGGCAGGCCTGCCCCTGCTGACCATTTTCCAGCCATTCTTGTGCTCTTTTATTTCCTCAACTGCGTGATGTTCCATCCTGCCACTGGGCCTTTGTACTTGCTTTTCTCTTTCCTTACAATCTGCCGTTTGTTATATATACATGTGACAGGGGATGGGATGTGGGGTTGTATGTATGTTTGACTTTTTATATGTTCACATATATCTAAAAGGAAACATATCCAGGTAAGAACCTCTTGGGAGGGGAAAGGTTCAGAGGATTATGTTGTAGAGGAGTTTCAATTTATCTGTATTGTTAGAATTTTTGACAGCATGAACATGTTCATGCAGTGTGAATTCTCTTTCTTTAAAGATTGGGGTATTACCTAGCATGGCACCTTGTATGCAGTACGATGACCATTACCGGAGACCTTTGTTTTTATTTTAGTAGATTACACCACTGCCTGTACAGACTCTACAAATGAGAAGGTGAACACTCTAGAAATCTTTTTGAAAGATGATAAATGAGAAAACAGGAAATAAAATATAAATACACAGCCCTGGCTGGTGTGGTTCAGTGGATTGAGTGCTGGCCTACAAACCAAAGGGTCGCTGGTTCGATTCCCAGTCAAGGCACATGCCTGGGTTTTGGGCCAGGTCCCCAGTAGGGGGCATGTGAGAGACAACCACACGTTTCTCTCCCTCTCTTTCTCCTTCCCTTCCTCTCTCTCTAAAAATAAGTAAATAAAATCTTTAAAAAATATATAAATACATGTACACCTGGAACTATAAAAATATAAAATATAAAATAATATTTAATGTCAACTGTAATTAAAAAAATAAAGTATACAAAGAAGAAAATATATACAGGGTGGGGCAAAAGTATGCTTACAGTTATGAGTACACAAAATACAGAGTTTATTCTTATATTATTATTTATTAATTATTGTATTATTTCCCACAGAACAGCTGTTAGCCCACTTTTGCCCTACCCTGTACACGCACAGAGCCCAGTACTCTTCATGTACATTAAGTGTTAAAGTAAACTTAGGGTGACATAGACTCTTATTTTAATCTTCTGCAGGTACTTTTTCTGAAAAGCTGATGACTGAGATAAAATAGAGATCATTGTTTATTTTCTTTGGCAAAGTAGGTGAACTGCCCCTTAAAAACTTTTCATCATCATGATTTTCAAATATGTACAATAGTAGAGAGAACAGCAAAATGAACACCCATGCCCATCACCCACCTTCTACAACTGTCAGCATTTTGCTATTTTTCTTTTTTAATGAATTTTCATTTTCAATTATAGTTGATGTACAGTAGTTTCAGATTTACAGCCCGTGTATATAACTTACTAAATGGTCACCCTGATAAGTCTAATACCCATCTGGCACCATATTTAGTTACTACAATATTATTAACTACATTTTCTATACTATACTTCCCCATGACTATTTTGTAACTACCAATTTGTACTTCAATCCTTCATCTTTTTCACCCAGCCCCTCACTCACCCTCCCTTCTGGCAACCATCAAAATGTTCTCTATATTTATGAGTCTATTTCTTTTCTGTTTATTTATTTACTTTGTTCTTTATATTCCACATATAAGTGAAATCATATGGTATTTGTCTTTCTCTGTCTGACTTACTTTACTCAGCTCAGTACCTTCTAAGCCCATCCATGTTGTCACAAGTGACAAGCTTTCATTCTTTTTTTATGGCCGAGTTATCCATTGTCTAAATGCATCACTTCTTTATTTATTTACCTACTGATGGACACTTAGGTTGCTTCCATATCTTGACTATTGTAAATAAATGCTGCAGTGAACGTATGTGTGTATAGGTCTTTTCTTTTCATGTATTTATTTATTTATTCGTTTTTTAAAAATATGTCTTTTCAATTTAGTGTTTTAGATTTCCTTGGATAAATACCCAGAAATGGAATTGCTGGATTCTTCTTTATCTCTTTTACAGCCTTTGTTTTAAAGTCTATTTTGTATTTGGTATAAGTATTGCTACCACAGCTTTTTTTTGTTTCCATTTTCATGAATATCTTTTTCCATCCCTTTACTTTCAGTCTGTGCATGTCTTTCTATCTGGAGTGAGTCTCCTGTCAACAGTATATGTATAGGTATTTTTTTTTTTAATCCATTCAGCCACCTTTTGTCTTTTGATTAGAGCATTTTTAAAAAAATTTTTAAAGGATTTTATTTATTTTATTTTTAGAGAGAGGGGGAGGGAGAAAAAAAGAGAGGGAGAGAAACATCAATGTTTCAATGTGTGGTTGCTTCTCACACAGCCCCTACTGGGTACTTGGCCTGCAACCCAGGCATGTGCCCTGACTGGGAATCAAACTGGTGACCCTTTGGTTCTCAGCCCTTGCTCAATCCACTGAGCCACACCAGCCAGGGCAGTGATTGGAGCATTTAATCCATTGAATTTAAAATAACTATTGAGCCCTGGCTGGTGTGGCTCAGTAGATTAAGTGCCAGCCTGGGAACTGAAAAGGTCATAGGTTTGATTCCCAGTTGGGGCACATTCCTGGGTTGCAGGCCAGGTCCCCAGTTAGGGGCATGCAAGAGGCAACCAACTGATATTTCTCTTGCGCAGTGATGTTTCTTTCCCTTTCTCACTACTTTCTTTTTTCTCTAAAAGTAAATAAAATCTTAGAAAAATAAATAAAGTACATATGTATTTATTGCTATGAAGGTTATTGATAGACATGTATTTATTGCCATTTTATTGTTCATATTTTTTATTTTTTTTCTTCTTAAAGAAGACCCTTTAACATTTCATGTAATACTGATTTGGTAGTGATCAACAATAACTGACTTTTTCTTGTCTGGGAAGATATTTCTATGTCCCTCGATTATAAATGACAGCTTTGCTGGGTAGAGTAGTCTTGGTTGTAGGTCTCTGCTTTGCATCAGTTTGAATATTTTGTGCCATTCACTTCCTGTTTGCAAAGTTCTCTGTGGAGAACTCAGCTGACAGTTTTATGGGAACTCCATAACAGGTAACTAACTGCTTTTCAGATTCTATCTTTGGGAGAAGCTGAAAGCTTCCAGAGCCGGTGGGGAAAAAAAGAGCGCTGGCTCTCTAACTGGGAGGCTCGGAGGCTCGCTGGAACTCCCTGGCTCCTGAGGTGGGGCTCTCAGTCTCACACTTTCAGGCTGTTCTTCCAGAAGGAGGCCTAGATGATTGTGCTGCTGTGCCTGCACTTCACAAGGGATCACATTTTCTATGGGTAGGAACTCTAGGCAAAGCCTAGGGTCAGGCTCACCTGGCAGAGGGTAGCAGGTTTATTTTTTTGGTGTTCTCCAGGGAACAGACTCTGAGTCAGAAGCCTGCCATTCTCCCAGAACTATGTAGTTTTTGTACATTATGTTGTTTTTAGTTTGTAAACTAACCATATAGAAACAAGACACTATGGAAACTAACAGGGAAAAGACAGGATAACTCAGGTATTAGAGTTTAGCCTTAATTGATAGGTTTAAGTGATTAAAGCTGTGACTTGATAGACTTCTTTCTTTTATCATCAAACCTTTGCCTCTGAAATTTTTGCCTCTGGAGGGTGGCAGTGGGCAGCAGAACCCAAAGTGATGTTTGGTAACATCCCTGTTTATTGCAATGTAATTTACAGGAGCCCAGATTTGTAGTCAGACTTAGGACCTCTCAGTACATGCGTGGGGAAAAAAGCCTGAGGAATTCTTTTTATGTTCCTTCACTTATTTTGTGTACAATTTTGAGCTTTCCCAGAAAACACAGTTTGTGGTAATAGCAATTATATTTAAATTTTCCTGTTTTTATTAGCTGATTAGTTTCCTACAATTTTGACCATTATTATCTTAGTAATATTTTTAAAACACAGTACTTTAAAATGAAACTATTGTTATTAACCATTTTATTCCACATTTAACTCTCAAAACAGCCCTCTGACATAAGGGCTTTTTAAAATCCCATTATTAAAGATTCTCTCTTTGTCTTTAACCTTTGGCCTTTTAATTATGATGTGTTTTGGTGTGGGCCTGGACTCTCTGTGCTCCTGAACTTGTGTATGTTCTTCACCACATTAGGGAAGTTTTCCATGACTGTGTTTTCAAATAGGTTTTCAGTTCCTTCTGGTGTCCCCGTGATGCAAATGTTGGTACACTTGATGTTGTCCCAGGGGCCCCTTAAACTGTCCTCATTTGGGGGGGATTCTTTTTCCTTTTTGTTGTTCTGATTGGGTGTTTTTTGCTTCTTTCTCTTTCAAATTGCTTATTTGATCCTCTGCTTCATCTACTCTACTGTTGATTTCTTTTACTGTAGTCTTCATTTTGGTTATTGTACTCTTCATTTCTGACTGGTCCTTTTTATATTTTCTACCTTTATATTTATGTTTTTATCTCTTTGTTGAGTTGATCTATTCTTTTTCTAAGTTCGTTGAGCTATTCTTATAACTAGTATTTTGAACTCCGTCTGGTAGATTGCTTATCTCCATTTTGTTTAGTTCTCTTTATGGAGTGTTGCCCTGTTTTGTCATTTGGGACATGTTTCTTGGTCTTCTCATTTTGGCAGCCTCCCTGTGTTTGTTTCTGTGTATTAGATAGAGCTGCTATGTCTCCCATGCTTTGTAGAGTGGCCTTATATAGTAGGTGACCTACTGTATAAGGGCTAGGGGCCCACTGGCACAGTCTCTTTAGTCACCCAAGCTGGGCACCCCCTGCACTGTGCGCTGTGTGCACCCTCTTATTGTAGTTGAGCCTTGATTGTGGTTGGCCCATCAAGCCACAAGGGTTGACCCCCCCCCCCCCAGGCTAATTGGCTGAAAGGACTGGCCAAAACTCAACAGATGAGTTTTTGTGCAGGGGCTGACCCCGTGGAGCAGGACTTGCTTCGGTGGGGCTCTGGTGCCAGATGAGTCCACCCCTTGAGTTTGTCACTGGTGGAGTTGGGTGGTGCTCTGGTGTGGTCTGAAGCTGTCCACTGGATGCACCGGCTCTGGGGCCTCCTGGGAGGTACAGGCCAAGGTTGGCTACTCCTTCTGTCATGCCTGGGGCCACCTAGCATGAACTGCAAAGCAGTCTGCAGATGGTTGCCACTTGTGCTAGGTTTGGAGGTGCCCAGGAGAGGCCAAGCTGTCAACTGAGGCTGGCTGCCACTAGTGCCAGGCTTAGGGCTGCTTAGCAACAGGGACAGGGCATGCTGAGGTCAGATGCTGCTGGTTTGGGGTTTGTCAACCTTTGAGAGATTTTCACAAAGTCCAGAGTTCAAGTCAAGTTAGGCTGTTTAAATGGAAACACCACTGGAAGTGGCTTGAGTGGGTCCAAAGGTTGGGTGGGGTGGATAGAGTCTCAGAATCACCAGAGAGGAGAGATCAGTGTGAGTCAGGTGGATGGAGACTCAGATATGGTGCCCACCTGCTCACTCTGTGGGGAGAGGTCTCAGCAGAGGAACAATGTGTTCTGCCAGCACTTCTCTCTGGGAGGAAGCTGCCTCTGTAGCCCTCACCCCAAAGCCAAACAATTCATTTCCTACCCCTATGTCTCTGACCCCTTTTGAGCTGCTGCCCTGGCACTGGAGCTCAGAGCAATTGAGTCCATCAGGAGTCACTCCATGTGCAGGCCCTTTAAGAGGAATGCCTGGGATCCTAGAAGACTTTGTCTCACTCAGCCACAATCCTCACTGATTTTCACAGCCAGAAGTTATTAGGACTTCTCTTTCTGGCACTAGAACCCTAGGGCGGGAGTCCTGGTGTAAGGCTGGGACCCCTCACTCTTTAGGGGGAACCCCAGCAGCTCAGCTATTCCTCTTGAATCTTAGCTTGAATCTTAGGTGTGGGACCTGACTGTCCTGTATTTCTGTGCCTCCTACCAGCCTCCATGTGGCTTCTTCCGTGTATCCTTAGTTATAGGACTTCTGTTCAGCTAGACTTCAGGTAGTTCTCAGTGATGGTTGGTCTGTAGTTTAGTTCTAAGTTTGAAATGGTGATGGGAGGATGTAGGTGCTGCATTTACCTACTCTGCCATTTTGACTGGAAGCCTGTTTTTCTTCATTTAATTCCCTGCCCTCCCCCAACTTTATTTTGTGAAGAATTTAAGGGGGGCATAACGAGATTCCATTAAATATGAAAGCAGTATATCTGATATAGCATTGTAATATACCAAATCAAGACTGTTGTAAAAGAGTTATTAAAAATGTAAGTTATTTTTGTATCAGTTTAAACATTTGCTCATCAGAAATTTATTCAGCACCTACTCTGTGCCAGAAATGATGGAGCCACAGGCTTTATCCTCACATTCTAGTTGTAAGGGAGGATGTGCCAATGGCGAGCTGCTGGGGCAGAGGTGGGTACAGAGACCAGAGAGTGGCCACATTGCCTGACAGCTGTGGAAAGTGGCAGGGAGAGGGGGCGTGAGGCTGGACGGACCAGGTAGGGTTTCACCTGGTACCCCAGTCCAGGCTGCCACAAGACACTTAGCAAAAACAGTTTTATTAATAATGAATGTCAACTTTAATTGGAAAAAACTTTTTAAAAATTTAAAAAGGAAAAGAAAAAAAGCAATTTGGTCAAAAATAGTGGATTAGGTGACTTTTGGTCAAAAATAAGCTCTTCACTGATTAGTGTTGAAGTGTTGGTAATTGTAATGAACCAAGAAGTATTTAAGCATTTTTGTCTGTGTTTCTGAAGTCTATAAAGTTTTTCTAGTTTTTTGCATATTTGTTTCTGATTTATTTTTCAGCCAGTTATTTCTGTTCTGCAAATTATTCATGGAAAGTTAAAAGCAACCAACTTCTAAAAAATTGAAAGTCCAACCTTTCACTGTAACAAGGGGTATGGACAGACTGGGTTGTAAGGTCGCCCACTTCAAGGAGAATGGATCTTAATCATGAATGTGTATTTGTAAGTTGAAAATGAGTTACTGGGCAAGGCTTGTTATCATCTGTGTCACTAGGGCAGTTTGCTTCAAGGAGCAGCTGCTTTTCTGACAAAGTCAGGTGCTACCTCCAGGCAGGGTAGGCCCAGCCCATTTGGGGAATGGCAGGTGGACTGTGTGGAGAGAGCACAGGAGTGGGGGGCATGTTGGAAAGTTGGAGAGGAGCCCTGCATGGAAAGGGCTCAGAGTTACTCTGAGGAATTTGGCCTTGGTTCTCCAGTCCTGGTAGCTGCTGAGGGTGCTCTGGAATGAGCAGGACAGACAAAGATGAGCAGTTCAGAGCAGGCTCCCTGCTTTGTGCAGCTCATCAGTAGAAGGTGAGTTTCTGTGATTGTGCTCTTAGTTATCAAATGTCTTTATCTGCTTTTAATTTTTTTCTCTTCTTTTTTAAATCAGATGGTGAATATTCTGTTCTGAGTTTAAAGGTAAGATTACTTTTTTAAAAACTAGTTTTCTTAGTAGATTGAATTTCCACCATAATTTTTAAACCACTTTTATGATTTATGGAAAAAAATCTTCCCTTAAGAGTTCTTTCTGATTAAATGTTTCTTTTTAAATACTTAAAAAACTTGAAGAAACTAATATTTTCCACAGTTTAAAAGTGAAAGTAATGTATTGAGTTTAGAAATCACTTATGTAATTTGTGGAATAAATAGACAATAACTAATTTGCAAACATAGAAATAGTTCCAATTTAAGCTTTGTGTGATGTCATAGGAATTTAAAAATTAAACATTTCTCAGTAGAATTAATTTATAACCCCATCTACTTTTTCAGCAGAAATTAGAAGCTTAACATTAGCCTGATGTGTAATAGAAAAATTAACAAAAGTTCAAAGTTTTCCCTTTCTTCAAAGTTTTGTGTTGAAAAACAAGATCTTATATTCTTTCCTGAGCACCCTGAAAACATGCCTCTCTGCAGTTTATAGGGTCTTCTTGCACACCCCAAGGAGAATAGACCCGGTTGGAGTTTGGTTTGCACGTCTCTGCTCAGCACGTGCCATTGTGTCACGCGGTTTAGCATGTGAACTGATGGCCTGTTACTCGTGGGACCTACGCCTGTCTGAACTCACAGGCAAAAAGGCAGAAAGTTTGAACAGAAGACACTAAGACTCTCAATTTATTAGGCTCATGTTTTTTTTCCACATTTAGGATGAAAAACCACCATTATGTGGAAAACCTCCACCCTCCCCAGGTATTTATCTTTTGATTTTCATTATGATTGTAAAGCTTATAATTTTATAGAATACCCAGAGTAATCTCATCTAAAATAAAGGTCTCTCCCTGGCTGGTGTGGCTCAGTGGATTGAGTGCTGGCCTGTGAACCAAAGGGTCTCCAGTTCAATTCCCAGTCAGGGCACATGTCTAGGTTGCAGGCCAGGTCCCCATTAGGGGGCACGCGAGAGGCAACCACACATTGACGTTTCTCTCCCTCACTTTCTCTCTCCCTTCTCCTCTGTCTAAAAATAAAATAAATAAAATCTTTATTAAAAAATTTTAAAAATAAAACAAAAGTCTTTTTTTTTCCCCCTATAAAAGCTGCAACTTCTGTTCCTTTACTAGAATTAGGAAAAGGTTGCAATTGTTGAACTTCCACATTTGCCTCAAAAGAGAGGGTCCAGCCCTGACTGTCACAGCTCAGTTGGTCTAGTGTTGTCTCCCAAAGTGGAAGGTCTCCGGTTCAGTTCCCAGTCAGGGCACATGCCTGAGTTTCGGCCTGTCTCCAGTTGGGGGGTGTGTGTGAGAGGCAGCTGATCAATGTTTCTCTCCCTTTTTTCCTCCCTTCCTCTCTCTCTAAAAATAAAGAAATGAAATCTTTTTTAAAAAATGAGAGAGAGAGAGGGTCCAAACATTCAAACATTGGATGGTGGAAGTATGTCCCCAGGGATGTGCTCAGATCCTGGGTGGTGGTGGGTAGAGGGACCTGTGGGGTATGCTTAGATGCTGGGAGAGTGGGTATATGCAAATAAGGGCTCTACTTGGGGGCTTGGAGGCAGAGTGTATGGTCTAGAGATGTTTTCTGATGTACTTTCCATGTTTGAGCTTCAGTAGCTTTCGAAGTATATTTTATAATTTTTGCCTGTTATGCTTCACATCACTATTTGAAAACCATATTGAGTATCAACACTTCAAGTCTATCCTCCATGTGGGATTGACTTGAATTTCACCCATTCTTAGTGTTTTTAATGCTATATTGTAGGAGTTTGCTAGGGCTCTAACTTCTAGCCCATGGGGTCATTTGTCATTGTATGTATTCTGCCACTCAACCATCCTTTGAATTTATATATTATCTAAAATGATTGCATGATTTCTATGAAGTTTTGACAAGCATCTCTCTGAGAATATTAAATGTACTCATTCCAAAATCTTATAGTTTTTGTGCCAGCCTCTCTCTCCTGTTATTTGACTTTGGGGCTTCTCTTGGCTCATACACTTGACGGTTCTTGGTGGTATGCCCAGACTGGTTCCTGAGAGTCCCTGTTGGTCTGCCCGGGGGTGCTGTATCTGCTTATTGCAGGCTGCTCCCATGGGGAAGCCAGCCAGGCTGCCAGTTGTACAGCCTGTTTCCAGTGACTGCAGGGCCTTTGAGCCCGCCCTAGCTCTCGGACCTCAGTGCCTATAGGTACTGCCTGCCAAGGGGCACACATCTCCGTTGTCAGCTGCCTGGCCTAGGGGTTTGAGCTGCATCTGGTGCTCTAACCAGACTCATCAGTCCTTTCTAGGCCATTTCAGTTCTCACTTCCTGCCAGGGTGAGGCATCTCCACCTTTTGTAGCTGATGTCTCCTGACATATTTTAGGCTGCAGCTTCTGTCTTCAACCTAATCTCAACTGTTTTCTTTCTGGGATTCCTCATGGTTCCCCTCTCTTTCTCAGTCTAGCTGTGGAGTTACTCACTCCTTAGCCTTTCCTTTCATGTTCTAAAGACCAGATATATGTGTATCAGGGGCCCGGGGAGGTTATGTGGAGTCACAGTCCCCTTCCTAGTTCTTGTCTATCCCCTGGGATGTGCGTCGAATCTACTGTCTGGAGCCACCAGCCCTCACACGCTTGTCAGTCCACAGAAGCTCTGCTTCTTGTTTCCACCCCCAGTGTCGTGCCCTGGCCAGGGAGCTCATTGTAGCTTTCACCTTTTTTGACCTCTGTGAGCATATCTTAAAATGTGGAACATCATTCTCTGTTTTCTTCCTATCTTTCTTACTATTTCTTCTTAAAATCCTTTGTTATTACTGGTTTTCTTCTCTCCCTGGTGCCATCAGGTAGTGCCCACATGTTGGTGGCACCCGTTTCTTTAGCTAATGCTGCCTACACAGCTTTGGGCCTGTGTCCTGAACTGATCTTCCCTTCCCAAGCTCCATTTGTGTTCTTTCTCTGGCTAAGTGTCTTCCAAACCATGGATCTTGGTGCTTATCCTTGATTTTATTGTCCCTCGCTGTCCATACCTAGTCAGCTGTTGAGCCCTGTGCGGTCTTATCCCTGAATCCTTCTTTCATATAACCCTTCCTCTCTATCTCCACCGTAGTGCTGCCCCTCAGAGCCCTTCTGGCCTGGGCCTCATTCATTCACTTTCTTTACTGCAGGCCTGACAGATTCATCTGAGAGTAGAGCCTCTTCCTTTTCACACCTTTGCCTGAAAGGCTTTCTGGTTCCTGCTTCCCCCTCTGTCACCTCTCTTCTTGTCATCCACTGTAGTGTCATCAGACCACTCATTCTTTCTTATACAGGCCATTCTCTCTCCCAGGACCAAAGAATACAGCATGAGCCCTGACAGGAAGTGGTTGCACACATGTTTTTTCAGATGAGGTCTTGTGTAATGTTGATGTAAAACTGTAAATGTCAGTTACTATTTTAAAACATTTTCCCTTTCCCTGTACCTTTTCAGATATAACTGGTAAAATACGTCAACAATGGATAGAAATAACCAAAGAAAAGTTTGAGGAATTAAAAGAAGAAAATTTGCATGTGAACAGTACAAACCAAACCCTTACTCTTGAACTTAATGTAGTAAAACAAGAAATGAAAAAACTTAAGAGAATGCAGAAAAAAAATGGGCAGCTGGAAGAGGCTGAGAAAGCATCCTCTCAGGAAGGTGGGGACAACTACACAGTTCTTTCATTAAAGGAACAAACAGGGCTTCACTCATTTTCTTATTTATTTTGAGGGTTAATATTTTAGGTTATAATATTTTGGGTTCTTTCATTAATATCCTTGTACTTGTAATTTGATTTTATCTGCTCTATCATTATTGTTGCGCTAAAGAAATTCCAACACTTCTGGATCTGATGTTTGGGAGAGTAACTTTACATATATTTCATATCAGTTTTCATCCCACTGAGGAGCATATAAGGTGCCTTTTACCGCGTATTTACCAATGATGAGGATTATATTTTTCTTTCTAATTTGATAGGGAAAAAAAGAAGAAATCACATTTTAATTTGTATTTCTTGTTATTATTGATGAGCTTAAATACTCATATCTTTGCAGATTACTTTATTTTTCATTTTTAAATTTTCCCATTTTTGCCCTGGCTAGTGTGGCTCAGTGGACTGAGCACCAGCCTGCAAACCAAAGGGTCGCCAGTTCAATGCCCAGTCAGGGCACATGCCTGGGTTGCGGGCCAGGTTCCCAGTGAGGGGTGAGCAAGAGGCAACTACACATTGATGTTTCTCTCCCTCTCTTTCTCTTCCCTGTCCCCTCTCTCTAAAAATAAATAAATAAAATCTTTAAAAATATCAATTTTCCCACTTTATATTAAGATACTTGGCTTTTTTTCATGGTTCGTAGGAGCTCTTTATATATTAAGGATATTAGCCTTTGTCATATATGTAATATTTTCTCAGTTTGTTGATAATTTAACTAAATCTATGAAATAATTTTTATGACTTATGCTCTTTTTACCTGTAAGATTATATAAATATTTACTAATGTTGTCTCTATACATTTATCTATTTATATATGACTAATATTATTGCCTGAAGAGAGATGATGTCATTTTTTTCATATTTACCTTGCATATTTCTTGTCTTATGCACTTTTATTTCTAGACACTCTATATTATTTGTATTATTACTTTGTGTGATTTATTTTCTATTATGTTTTCTAATAGACATTGCTATTATTTGGAAAGGTTATTCTAATAAATTTTCCATTTATTCTGTATGATTTGCAAGGTAAATATTTAGATATCATTAGAAACAATGACTTTTCCTTTTCAATGTAAAGTTTTTATTTTGCCTTGATTAATAGTACATGTAAAAACTTCCACAAACTTCCAAAGTATTGACTGTTTAGTATTAAAAAACTTAGAAATTGTTATTCATTTACACCTGTATATTTGTCATTCAGTGCCTCTGTGAGCCTAAAAGAAATTGCAGATAACTAACAATTTATATAAAATCTTAATTAATCTAAGTTCTTATCGTGTAATATTTTTTTTCAATAGTTGCTGCACCTGAATTACTTTCTCTAAGAAAACAAACTCAAGAACTAGTGGATGAAAATGATGGGTTGAAAATGACTGTCCATCGTTTGAATGTAGAACTGAGCAGATATCAAACAAAATTCAGGCATTTATCTAAGGAAGAGGTAATGTTTCCAATTAAGAAAAATCAATTTTCAGATTTTTTAATTTTATTTTTTATTTTTTAATTTTATTTTAATAGTTGTTCATGTACAGTTTTCTGCCTTTTGCTCCCATCCAAGCCCACTAGTTTTCAATTTTTTTTAACCCTTCCTGTTAAATTTGATTTCTGAACGTGAGGGGTTCATATCTATTACAAAATTTGGTATAAAAAGACAAAGCACAGTATTTCTAGGGACCTCTCTATTCCCGTCTTCCTTCCACCTCCTCCCTTTGTTTTTTCCCTTCTTTCCCTCTCTCACTTCCTCTCTTTCTTCCCTCCTTTCTCCTAACAAAGACAGTAAAGGCTCTTTATAAAAAAGTAGGACTGCCCTAGCCAGTGTGACTCAGTTGGGTGGAGCATTCATTGTTCTGTGAACCAAAAGGTCATGGGTTCGTTTCCCAGTTGGGGCAGATGCCTGGATTTTGTGTTTGGTCGCTGGTTGGGGGGTGCCTGTGCAAGGCAACCAGTCGATGTTTCTCTCTCATATCAATGTTTCTCTCCCTCTGTCTCCCTCCCTTTTCTTCTCTCTAAAATCAATAAGCATGTTCTAGGGCGAGGATAACAACAAAACAAACAAACAAAACAAAACTGGGACAATACAGAAGTTTATGTAAAGTTAAAGAATGAAAGTCCATGTATCTGCTCCATTCTCAGTCCTGTCCCTCAAGTTTACAACTGTTGTTTGTCAGTTCACTAGCTTCCAAAAGAAGGCAGACTAGTTTATACTGACTTCAAATCACCTAACTCTAGTCAGTGGGGCTTGCATTTATGAGTCCCATACAACTTTATAGCAAACAAAGAAACAATTTTTAAATGGGCTCAACTACATACCCAGGCTCAGCACAAGGGAAGCAGGCAAAAATGACCATCTCCCACCTTTTTCCCTGAAAGAGGTATAATTGCATACTTTTCTAGCTGCTGCCTGGCTTCTAATCTTCCTGCATCTAGGTGCAGACTGCATTTGCCCTCACTGGGACATTGGCGGGTCTTGGTACACCCTCAACTAATGGGAGCCACTAAGAACAAAGACAGTGGACAGAGGTTTGAAAGGCAACCGGGAGCTCCAACTGGTCTCGTTGACAAGGTTCATCTCCAACTGAAGATCATTCGGCTGATTGATGAGATTTGTCTTTTACAATAGACCATTCTGTCAAGACTGGGAGAGGAGGCTGCAAAACGAACACAGAGGGTCAAAGAAAATGAAGAAAGAAAGAAATATGTTTCAAACAGAAGAACAAAATTAATCTTCAGAAACCAGTCTTAATGAAATGGAGATAAGTAATCTATTCAATAGAGAGTTCAAAATAACAGTCATAAAGATGCTCATCAAAGTCAGGAAAACAATGCATGAACAAGTGAGAATTTCAACAGTGACAGAACATATAAAAAGGTACCAAACAAATCATAAACCTGAGGAATACAATAACTCAATTGAAAATTTCAGTAGAAGGGTTCCAGAGCTGACTAGAGCAAGAGGGAAAAGGACCAGTGAACTTGAAGACAGGGCAGTAGTATGCATCCAATCAGAGGATCAAAAAAGAAAGAATGAAAAAAGTAAAGATAGCTTAAGGGACTTACGGAATACCATCAAACAGAGGAATATACATATCACAGAGGTCTCAGAAGGAGAGGAGAGAGGGACAGAAAACTTATCAAAGAAACAGTGGCTGAAAACTTCCCTAACCTTGGGGAAGAAACAGACATCCAGATTCAGGAAGTCCAGAGCACCAAATGGGATAATCTAAAGAGACCTACACCATAACACATTATCATTAAGTTATCAAAAGTTAAGAGAGAATCTTAAAACAGCAAGAAAACAAAAACCCTTCATGAGGGAACCTCCATAAAACTGTAAGTGGAACTTTCAGTGGAAACTGCAGGCCACAAGAGAGTAGGATGCCAGCTAAGAACACTCTACCTGGCAAAGTGTCCTTCAGAATTGAAGGAGAGATAAAGCGTTTTCCAGACAAACAAAACCTGAAGGAGCTCATCACTAGCAGACCAACCTTCCAAGAAATGGATTTCTTCAGGCTGAAAAGAATGGGTGCTAATTAGTAACAAAACCATATGAATGTATAAAACTCATTGGTAAAGGTAAACATATAGTTAAATTCAGAATAATATTGTAATGGTTGTGGGTTGTATCACTTATAACTCTAGTAAAAAGGTTAAAGACAAAAGTATTTAAAATAACTATACAATAATTTGTCAATGGATACACAATATAAAAAGATATAAATTATAGAAAAAACAAAATGTGGGGTGGTGGTAAAAACATAGAGTTTTATATGTTTGGTTGTTAACCAAGACCCACCAGCGTCCCAACAAGGGGAACTGTAGTGAGCATGTAGATGCAAGCTGATTAGAAGCTCAAAGTGAAGTTGTTATTAGCTTAAATGAGTGTTAAGAGATGTTTTATGCAAGCCTCATGGTAGTCACAAAGCAAAAACCTATAGTAAATGTACACAAAATACAAAAAAGGAATCCAGAATCACAGCATAGCACTATAGAAAATCATCAAATCACAAAGGAAGAGAGCAAGAAAAGGAGAAATGAAGAAAGGAACCACAAAACAGCCACAAAACAATGAACAAAATGGTAATTAAAAAGTCCATACTTAATAATTACTTTAAGTGAAAGGACTAAGTTCTGCAGTCAGAAGACATAGAGTGGCAAAATAGGTAAAAGAAAAACAAGACCCAACTCTAGGCTGCCTACAAAAGACTCACTTCAGCTGTAAGGACACACTCAGACTGAAAGTGAAGGAGTGGAAAAATATGTTTATTGCAAATGGAAGGCAGGGGTAACTATGCTTACATCAGACAAAATAGATTTTAAGTCAAAACTGTAAAAGAGACAAAAGTTTATTATATAATGATAGGTCATCAAGAGAACATAACAATTGTACCCAACATCAGAGCATGTGTGTGTGTATATATATATATAATATATGTCATATTAATAACTGAAGGGACAAGCAGCAATAATATAGGGGACTCAATACTCCAACAATAGATAGATCATCAAAACAGAATATTAGTAAGGAAATATTGGACTTAAACTACATGTTAGACCAGGTGGACCTAATACAGAACTTTGTATCCAACAGCAGAAGAATGCACATTCTTCTCAAGTGCATGCGGAACATTCTTTAGTATAGACCATATGTAAGGTCACAAAATAAGTCAGTAAGTTTAAGAAGATTGAAATCATATCAAACATCTTTTCTGACCATAATGTATGAAATTAGAAATCAGTTACAACAAGAAAACTTACAAACGTGGAGATTGAACAACATGCTACTGAACAACCGAGATGTATAAATAGCATTTGACAAAATTCAGTACCTTCTCACCATAAAAACTCAACTTTGAGAAAGAAGAACAAAGCTGAAGGCATTACACCTGATTTCAAAATATATTACAAAGCTATAGTAATCAAAATAGTATGGAACTGGCATAAAAATAGGCATATCAATGGAACAGAATAAAGAGCCCAGAAGTAAATCCATGCATATGTGATTGATTTACTTTTGATAAAGGAGCCAAGGATATACAACAAAGAGAGGATAATCTCTTCAATAAATACTGTTTGGAAAACTGGATATTCTTATGCAAAAGAATCTTAACACCATACACAAAAATCAACTCAAAATAGATTAAAGACTTGAATGTAAAACCTGAAACAATGAAAGTCCTTGACATTGGTCTTGGCAATGATTTTTTGGATTTGAAAAAAAGCAATGTCAATAAAAGAAACAAATGGGACTACATCAAAATAAAAATCTTATATAACAAATGTAACCATGAGCATAATGAAAAGGCAACCCATGGAATGGGAGAAAATATTTGCAAACCACATCTTTGATAAAGGATTAATATCCAAAACATACAAAGAACTCATGTAGTTCAATAGCACAAATACAAATAAACCAATTTTTTTAGTGGGCAAAGGGCCTAAATACAATAAATATTTTCCAAAGAAGACATATAAATGGCCAACAATTACATGAAAAATTGCTCAACACTATAATCATCAGGGAAATGCAAATCAAAACCACACAAAGATACCACTTCACACCTGTTAGCATGTCAGTTATCAAAAAGACAAGAGATAAATGCAGGAATGGGTGTAAAGAAAAGGGAATCCTTGTACATTGTTGATAGGAGTGCGAATTATAGTCACAATGGAAAATAGTATAGAGGTTCATCTGGAAATTAAAAATAGAACTACCATGTAATTCAGCCCGCCCACTTCTGGATATATATCCAAAAGAAAATCACTGTCTTGATAACATGTACACCCGTATTTATTACAGCATTGTTCACATTAGCTAAGGTATGGAAGCCTATGTGTCTATGGGTAAAGAAAATGTGAGATACATGTGATTTATGATATATGTGTATGTGAATGGTTTGCATATGTATATGAGGGAATATTATTTAGCCTTTAAAAACAAGGCAACCTTGCCATTTGCAACAACATCAGATGAATCTGGAGGGCATTATACTAAGTGAAATAAGCCAGACAGATACTGCATTGTATCACTTACATGTGGATTCAAAATGAGAAAAGAAAAGAAAGTAGGTAAAATTTGAATATATTCTATAGATTAGAATATAGTACATCACTGTTGATTTCTTGATCTTTATGACAGTGCTGTGGTTGAGTAAGTGAAGGTTTTTCTTTTCAGGAATTATACACTGAAGTATTGCAGGAAAGGAGGCATTATATCTGCAAATTATTCTTAAATAATTCAAAAGAAATTTTTCTCATAATTATGTGCCTATGTATATAGATGCATAGATTGCTGATACATAGTAGACTAAGAACATCTAAGGCTTGAAATTTCAAGGGTGTTGTGTAATTTGTGTTCAAAATGTGTTTTGTTCTTAGAGTATAAGTATTGAAGGCCTCCCATCAAAGGGCCCTATACCACCCTGGTTGGTAAGTGAAAGTTATTTAATTTCAGGTCCATATTTTCTGGGGTATATTTAAACAGCTATTCAAATCTATTCCAGATTAAGTGTATTTTCTCATCTTTTAAAAAATGTGCTGATTGTGTTTGGAAGTAAGAAATATATTAACCTTCTTTACTCCATTATCTTCAGTTGGATATAAAGTATCTATCACCCTTGCTGCTGGCTTATGAAGACAGAATGAAAGAGAAGGATGAGCTCATTGCCACCCTTCAGGTAAGTTGGCAGAGGTCTCAGAAGAGACAAGGTTTATACAAAATAAGACCATTTCAAACTTTGAAGAGACATTTTGAAGTAGACATATGCCCACCATCTAATAGGTTCTCAAGTATTTGTTAAAGGAAAGGAGAAAGGAAGAAAGGTGTGTAGCATGGTAGGAGGGCGGGAACGAAGGAAGAAGGGAGGCAGGATGGGAGTAATTGGTGGAGCAGGAGAGGGGAGGTCTGGAGGGACAGGGTGGTGCTGCATTAGAAGTTTCACAGGCAAGCAGCTCCCTAGGGGCTGGGGTCTCCATGCAGAGAAGGCGGCCATGGGAGGCACCCCTTTCCTGGCACTCCGCAGCTGCGAACACCGCTGTTAGAAGGGACGTTTGGGCAGACTGGGGTAGGTAGTACGCAGGGGTGTTTTATATAGACTCCTTAATTCAGTGAGGAGCCAACCCCAGGGAATTCCGGTTATTGAGCTGTTGGGAACAGTGAGGGAGTGAGGTTTTTATTCATTTCTGCCTTAGTTACCTCTACTTTATGGGAATGGCTTCTGGCAGTGGAGTTCATTTTACTTACACAGGAGACCCAGGCTATGTGGGTGTTGTAGATACATTCATGTGTTTACATGCTATACCCCTTCATGTTCCTCCGAGTGGCCAAGGAATTGGACTGGAATTGGATCTTTGGAATTGGACTGATCCAGGGAGGGAAGTATTGGTTTTTCTGGGATCCCCAGTTGGATGGGTCTCTTAAGACCAGCCTGTTCTTACTACACTGTCTCATGTACATGGCCCACGTAATGCAGTTTTGAACATTTTCTTCTGAGGGTGAATAAATCTTATACTAATTGGTGAATATCAGTTCTAATAATTAAGAAAATTACTAATTTGTGTTCTTTCTAAATCAGGGGTCAGGAAACATTTTCTGTAAAGGGCCACTCAGTAAATAATTTAGGCTTTGCAGACTATGCAGCCTGTTTTACAACTACTCAGCTCTGCTGTTGGAGCATGGAAGCAGCCACAGATGCCATGTAAACAAATGGGCATGTCTGCGTTCCAATAAAAGTTTATTTACAAAATAGGCAGCTTTAGTTAGCCTGACCCCTGGTCCGAAGGAGCCAGCGGACTGCCATCAAGTGGGAACATGTCTGAGCAGAAAGGTGCGGAAGAGAAGTTACTTGGCATTGTTTTGAGTTAAACAGGTATAAGCATAAAGGTTAGCTGGGAGAAGAACATGTAGAAGCATCTCAGAATAAGTATTGGCACCTGTTTCTCACTGAAGGACAGCACAAGACACAGACGCTGGCCAAGGGCTGGCTGAGGAGAGCTGGGACGGAGGCAGCCCAGCAGAAGTGCCACAGCTGTACACCTGAAAATAACATAAAATAATAGTGAATGTTAACTGTAATTAAAATTGCTTTTAAGTGCCACATACACAGACTTTGGAGTTGAAAACTGAGACCAAGCAACAGTCGTTGATTTGGGGCTAATGACTGATGAAATTGTACCTACTGATGGCTTTAAGACAGGCTTTCTTGTGATTGTAATGAAGCCAAATTAAAAGATTTCAACCTTCACACTAACTAATCTTTTGAAAAGTTCTTGTTTTTTTTTAATCTAAAAAGCTCGATTTTATTCTCCAAAGTGTTTTTTTCTTAATTGATTGATTTGAGAGAGACAGACAAGGGTAGTAAAAAAGAGAAACATTGATTTTTTCTACTTATTAATGCATTTCATTAATTGGCTGACTCTCGTATGTGCTCTGCCAGGGATTGAACCCACACCCTTGGCATATCAGGATGATGTTCTAACCAACTGAGCTTCCTGGCCATGGGCTCCTTCAAAGTCTTTAAACAAAGGAAAAATTAGTGTTTACAAATACCTCTGCTTTTCTTATGCCCCTTTTCTCTTTTCAGGTATTTGGCAGTTATACAAAAATGTTATGAAATTAGGAATTGAATGTTTAAAACCCGGGGTTCGGTGTCCCTTGTACTCAGCTTTGTAGTTGTCTCTCCAGACTCACTAGACTGTGAGCTCCTTGAAAGCAGGTGCTTGAGTTTCAGGCTGCTGTTGCTGTGAGACTTCTAAAAAGCCATTAGCATTTGACTTTAGCCCCAGCAACAGCACTAGAACTAAGAGATACAGGTGTGTGTGTTCCAATTTACATAAATTTCATTTCAGGAGGAAATGAGAGTGTTCGGGATTCGAGTCCAAGAAGTGGTGAACGAAAATAAAGAATTGCACCAGCAGTTAAATAAGAGGAGTCCTGTGACCACCGAGGAATGGCAAGTGCTGTTGTATTTCTGGTATTTTACTAGTTTAAAAGAAAGATAATAGGAATAAACTTCATTTGATCATTAAATACATTTCCTTTTTTAAACTAAAACATTTTAAGGGAGAGTTTCTAAGAAATTAGTAAGGTACAATGAAACTCTAGTAGTTTATTCTGAAGTTGTATTTTAAAGATTAGTCTGAAAATTCTAAGTAGGTGTTTAAGCCTGAATTATGTTTGATTTCCCCATTTTTATTTCCTGAGGTTGTATTTTTCTAGCGTGCTTTCCCTACCCCAAAACTGTTGGGTCACATTCTTTCTTATACCCCAGTGATTGCTCCAGGGCTTTTAGAACAGTCAGCCCAGGATGAGGCCCTGCACAGCCAGCCACCCTCAGAACAGCCTGCCCTGGCCTGTTTCTTCCGTGCAGGCTTTCCATTCCCTGGCAGCTAAGTGCTGCCTCACTTCCATCCCATGGCCGATACTGCTCCCACCCCTTGAATGCCCCATCTGCACTGCTACTCATACATTAGTCCCCTCTGCCCCTCAAATGGGGCTGGCCAGCAGCTCTTCCTATATGCAGAGTTAATTGCTCTCTTGTCTTAGTTCCTGACCTAGCCTTAAACATGCGTGTTCTCATACCTGCCACATACTGGCAGCTGTGTGTTCCACATTTGTCTGCTTTTTCTCCTTTTTGAGCTCCTCAAGGGCAGGGCTGCATCCTGTTCATCTGGACAGCAGCAGACAATGCCTGTTCAGTGAATTTGAGAAAGTAAATGTCTTCAAAAGTCTAAAGGGAGTATCCAGGCAAGACTAAGAAAGCAGAAACTATTCAGATACATCTTTTTTGCTTTGTGTAGATATGGTTTGTTTAGTATGTTCTAAGTATGTCAGCATTACTGCAAAAAATTAAATATTTTTTATTTTCACATATTTATTTTCACATTTATTTTCACATATTTCCATATGTGAGATTCAGAAATTTGGTAGTGAGTTAAAAGCATTCTTACTGGTATGTCAGTTTTCCCTGATTTTATGATCACTGATATGTCAGTTGGGACGGGTGCAGGCAGCTGCTGGATCTTGGTGCACTGTGGCTTCTCCTGCTGAACTTGGATTTTCTTCTGTCAGGTTTCCTACTGTGTCTCCCTTCAAACCCTCCTTGAGTAGCTCCCTGGGAAGCAGGTCAGGTAGACTGGGCCTCTCGCACCTCCATGCGTCCTTGTGAGAACCTGGCACCTCAGATACGTTCTCTGACCTTGTGTATAGGTGTAAGTCAAACCCGTTTAGTTTCCCTTTTTTAAAAAAATTTATGAGTATTTATTTATTTTACATTTTTTCCATTACCATTTAGTCCCCTTATATCTTCTAGCCCCTCTGCAATCACCACTCTGTTGTCCGTGTTCATGAGTCTTTTTTCCTTTTTACTCAGTCCCTCCACTCCTTAACCACCCTCCCCACCGCTGTCTCCTGCTGTCTATGTATCTGTGTCTGTTTTGCTTGTTAGTTCAGTTTGTTCATTAGATTTCACATATGTGTGAAATCATATGGTATTTGTCTTTCTCTGGCTTATTTCACTTAGCATAATATTTTCTAGGTCCATCCATGCTGTCAACAAAGGGTAAAATTTTCTTCTTTTTTACGACAGAGTAGTATTCTATTCCATTGTGTAAATGTCCCATAGTTGTTTTATCCAGCCATCTACTGATGGACACTTGGGCTGCTTCCATATCTTGGTGATTGTAAATAACACTGTAATGAACATAAGGGTGCTTATGTTCTTTTGAATTAGTGTTTCGGGTTTCTTCAGATAAACACCCAGAAGTGGAATTGCTGGGTCATAAAGCAGTTCCATTTTTAATTTTTTTGAGGAAATTCCATACTGCTTTCCACAGTGGCTGCACCAGTCTGCATTTCCACCAACAGTGCAAAAGGGTTCCCCTTCTCCACATCCTTGCCAGCACTTGTTTGTTGATTTATTGATGACAGCTATTCTGACAGGTGTGAGGTGTTATCTCATTGTGGTTTTAATTTTCATTTCTCTTACCTTTACTTAAAATACATAAATAAATTGAAATAAAAAGATATTACTTTCAAACCCGTGAGCCATGTTCCCAGTCCTGTGTTTACTGACATAACCCAGTGGTTGCGGGGACTGACTGGAGTTCTGTGTAAATGACACAAGACTGGCCATTCAATCATTGTTCAAGCTGGGTGTTGTGTACATGCGAGTTCATCATTCTGTTCTTTCTGCTTTGGTGTATGTTTGAAATTTTACATTTCAAAAAGCTAATAAGAAGTTCATGATTCAAACTGCATTACTGTCCTTTCGCCAAATTTAATGCGCATGGTGGGATTAATGTGTTAATAACATGGTGAGCAGTAAAACATGTACAAATATTCATTCCCTACAACATCAGTTGCTTTCTTTTAGACTTGGAGTGTCTCTGTAATCATCCAGCACCTGAATGGCAATGTTTAATTCTGTAAATTAATTGTAGGCATCAGTTTCAGACTCAGGCGGAATTGGTTTTAGAGGAAAACAGGCTGTTGATAGAGCAGTTGGAGATTCAGCAAAGAAAAGCCCAGGATACCCAGCAGGAGCATCTCCAGGAAGGTGAGCTGTCTTCCCAGTGAGTAATGGCAATGCTGTGGAGTTGTCATTGTGTCATTCTAGACTTGTACCCCCTTTCTAGGAGGGTCCCCCCTTCAGAATGAAAATAGAGGAAAATCATGTTTTTAAGAATATATTTTTCTTTACTGAAATGCAGCAGTTTATATTATAACATATCCAGGCACTATCCATAAGGAATTTATTGCTTTCTGTTAGATTCCACAGTGTTGCTTTAATTATTCTACGTATTTTGTAAATCGCTTGTAGATGACAGCTTTAGATTCAGCAAAACTGGTTTTAAGGGAAATAGCACTACATAAAGAGGAAGAATTATGTGAAGTCAAGATTTGAAACAACACAATGATCTGTACCTGAATATTTGTTAAATGAATAAATAAGTGGAACCATTTGGTTTCTAAACAGCTTCTCTGTGCTCTTGCCCTTTCTTCAGAGCTGTGGGTGTTGTTGGAGGTAAACCTCTGTCAGACACTTTCGTGATCACCTGCTCTCCTTCTGTATTGCTCCCTGTCCCTACAAGCCTCACAGTATATAAGGGTGGACTTGGAAGTGGACCCACCTCCAAATGACTCTTTGATGAAGAGTCATTTCTTCCCCTTTCATCAAAACTAAAATTTATGAACAAAAAGATAGCAGCATTTTTTCCTTTTGTTTTACTGATTTTTCTTTTCCGGTGAAGAATATGTGGGACAGGAGGCTGAAATACAAGCTGTCTTGCATGAGCTGATGTAATCCCCCACTTTGTTCTCCTTTCTGCACCTGTTTATTAACCACTCCCCCTTCCACACTGAGGAAGAGTTAACTACCAGCCTCTGCTGTTGCTGAAACTACTAGGCTAGCACTTCACTTGTTTCTGATAGCCAGGTCAGGTTTAAAAGTGAGAGCACCTCTCAAAGGCTCCAACAGGAGTTTCCTCCACGGGACTTCTCCACTCCCCAGTCTTTGCGCAGCACAGAGGTATGTGCTCTTACTCCAGCGTTATTTGTGGGGGAGGGGAGACAGTGTTGCTGAGCTTCCTATCTTTGCTTTCAAGATTAGAGATAACAGGCAAAATTAATTTTATATTTACTATGCTTACTTTTCTCAAACACAGCAGATCTGAACATGTGTGATGAGTCTTCTCATTATATGGAGCAGAGCCACCTTTTGGCCTCTCTGACTCAGTCATGTTTCCCAGAAATAGCTATTTACTTTGATCAACTAAATGGTTTTTTTTAATCGTCACCCAAGGACATGCTTATTGATTTTAGAGAGAGGAGAAGGGAGGAAGAGGGAGGAAGAGAAACATGGGTGCAAGAGAGAAACATTGATTGGTTGCCTCTCCTACACTCCTGACCCAGGGCCAAACCCACAACCAGGCATGTGCCCCAACCAGAGGTCAAACCTGTGACCTTTTGCTTCACAGGATGACGCTCTAACCATCTGAGCCACAGCAGCCAGGGTGATCAACTAAATGTTTTATGGAGTAGAAGTGTTTAAAGTTTTACACTATAGTACTGCTATGTACTGGTTTCAACAGATGCCCAGGAAGTATCTTATTACATACTGCTATGTCACATAGGATGAAGTATTAATGATTTACTTTAGACACAGAACATAAAACATACAAATTTAATGAGAAATCAGTTTGAGTCTTAGTTTATGTTACTGAACAGTTTGTCCACTCAGCGCTAGCAGAGCCAAACACTAAACACTGAGAATTGCAGTGAAAAAGACTGTCTATTTTATTATGAATGGTACCATCTAGGAAAAATGGGAGCCTAATGCTCAAAAGCCTGAACTAGACAAGGGCTTCTATAGAGCAAAATCACAGTCATCATGAGTAAGGAGTTTAGGGTCATGGGTCTTGCTCATTGGTCAAGAGTGAGGTAAGGCCAATAAATCATAATTTTAGGTCTTGAAGTACGTTGGGGTCCCTCCGTCTGGTTTCATGGGAACATGGCCAGGGGTCATTGCGCCTTGGAAGTCAACAGCTGAAACTTAGGCCATGAAGTTGTCTTCAGCTTAATGGAAACCCATATCTTGTGACCCTTAGTCAAGGTTGGGCCATCGTTTCTGGCTGCCTCAGGGGGTTAATGACTAGTAAGGGAAAGGGCTAAGGCTTACCTGGGCATACTGTGAAGAAACTGAATGGAGTGCTGGGGTTCCATGTTAGATCAAAATCATACATTAAATTAGGATCCTTCGTTGCACTTTGGCTGTATATTGACATCCTTGAAAATCTTGCAGTTTTAGGGATGACATCATGATGTATGCTTGCATACCTGTATATGACTTAAGTCTCAAGAAAATTTCTTGAAGACTAGAATCATGTCTTACTAAATATTGTGTATTTAACAATTATAACAAGATATTGAACCTTAGTAAGAAAGTTTGTATTTAGTGAATGCTTAATATAAGGACAGTAATTTTTAGGAACAGTGCCTGTACTGGTAATTTATAAATCTCTGAAAGATTTTTAAAAGATCATTTTTTGTAAGTTGACTCTCATTAGTATTAACTAGTAATCAATAATCATGTATTGCCCTGACTGGTGTGGCTCAGTTGTTTGGGTGTCATCCTGTGAAGTGAAAGGTCGCAGGTTGAATTCCCAGTCAGGGCGTGTGCCTGGGTTGCATGTGGGGTTCGGTCCCTGGCCCGGGTATGTTTGAGAGGCATGCGCTCAATGTTTCTCATGTTGGTGTTTCTCTCTCCCTGTCTTTCTCCTCCCTTCCCCTATCTCTAAAAATAAATAAATAAATAAATAAATAAATAAATAATCATGTATTATTAATCAAGTTCCCTGTACCAAGTCTTTATTCATGTCTTTTATTTTTCAGTTTCTAAACTGACTAAACAACTAATGCTTCTGGAGACTAAAACACAGAGTCAAGAACAGGAGCTAACTAAAAGCAAGGAGCAGTTGGAAATTTTATGCACTGAATGCCAAGAACTGAAAACACAATTGGATGGCAAAATAGCAATGAAAGTTCATGCTTCAATTGTGGATGAATTAGAAAGGTAAGATTTAATGTCTTTTCAAGTGTTAATGCATCGCAATGTATGTTGTTATAGGCAGAGTGGAAAAAGATTGCTCTGCATTTTTTTCTTTTAATTTTTTGTTCTGTCTTTTTCTGAGTCTCCAGGCTACATGAGCACAGGTGTTGCAGTCTGTGAATGGTAAATACTTTATTAAAGTAGAATATGGCTGTCCCTGAGGGCTACCATCTACACTTTTTATGTATGTGTGTATGATTTTTTTCCCTACTGTGCTAGCCCATATTGATTTTATTTATTTATTTATTTATTTATTTATTTTTTAAATTATATTTTATTGATTATGCTATTACAGTTGTCCCATTTCCCCCCTTCATTCCCCTCCACCCTGCACACCCCCTCCC